>CM028131.1:833537500-833762500 GCA_016271365.2 Neoceratodus forsteri
TCAGTAAGTGGTGACTATGAATCAAACAGGCATGGAATATACATAATGGAGCAATACAGATGAGTATGAATAGATAGGCCATTGACAGAGCAAAGGCTGCTGGCACATACATAAGGTAGAAAAAGAAATGGCAGATTGGAAGGGCCGTGCTGATCTTATCTGCCGTCAACCTTTATGTTTCTATGTTTCTATACAAGGGTTCAAATACCTGTAGTTTGTATATCAGAAATGCATCTCAATATCTCTTCTCTAAAACAGTAGGTCTTTTCTGACTTCCTTGACTTAATCACATATCTTCCAGCAGGCTTTGAAAATTGATGTTTGTATCGTAATTGCTCCTTTTTAGTTGATGATTGTGGACAGAAAACATTCTCATTATGGTCCATGGTTGCAATACGTAGTCAGCAAGAATATGCGTCGTAGTCATATTTTATTCTTTTTGGTACATACTTAAGGTATTATGAATGCACACTCTCTAGATCCCCTGTGTGGATCCTTCAATTGCCTTGATATCAATGAGAATAGAGAACAGAAAATTTAAACCACCAAAAAAATCATAACATTTTATTCATACAACCGAACTAAGAAAATAATTACTGTAACTAATAATCCATCCACAGTATCATCTGTAATTGATCCATACATTTTATAAATCTGACAGTAACCTTCTGTCCATAATGAATTTATCTACTGTAGTTCTTCATGTGCAGCAGATTGGCTAGTGATCCAAGGATTTAGTGCTTCTATTTCTGCATTGTATGGCTGATGTTCACACTTGTGAAAGTTATCATAAAAAAAAAGCCGTGTTTATTTAATATATGGTATAATACTGATGTAAATCTGTCCTTCAGTTCATTGAAGTCCTTATTGCATGTGTCTACTGCTCACCAAAGATGATTTATAATCGAATTAACCCAAGGCAAAATTATGAAACAGTTTCTCTTGCAAGCAGCAAACATTTTTTTCTTTAATCCTTTTGCGATGTGCCAAAGATTGAACTCATGTCTAAAGTAAGGGAACATGTTCCTGATAATCTTCAGAACAGTGACATGCTGATCAGTTGCTAATATAGATATGGTAAGATGTTTATTATTCAAGTTTGTCAGACTCCTGACTAATCCCTCCGGCTCCATCCAAAAACTATTCTTTACCTCCATCACCTTTACAGACTGCTGATTTATTGTTAGTCTGCTATCGCAGTCAATTAATGTGTATGTACCTAGAGTAGTACAGTATCCTGGACTGTCGCATCATGCCTCACTGGATAAGATCAGTGGTTTATTTGATAGACTATGAAATATCTCCTTAACTTCATCTTCCCAAATGGAATGAACTGCTGGCAGAATCACACTTCTTGTATGTTGTTACAATGCCTAACATTCATTGTGCTTTTCCTGACTATCTTTAAAATTTCTGTAATAGTTGTATATGATCCTCCACAAATAAAGGTTGCTGCTAGCATCAGAATATTTACCTCTGGCACCCTTCAGCTTCTTCTGAGAGTCCCATGTCATTGTGTGTCCATCTAAGCATTCTGTTTTGACAGTTACAGAGCTACCCTTTTTAATGATATTTGGATTTTTAGCTAATGGACTACAGCAGAAAGGTGAAATACATTTTTAAAATAAGATCAGTAACTGTTTTTTGAGATAATGAAAAATCTGTCTAATTCATCCAGACTATCATGGTCTGACTCTGAATCAGTTGTTTCATCAGTATCTGATGAGACTGGACTATAGTCAAGATCATTAAAATAATCATCTTGAATGTCATCTTCATTGTCAGAATTGTTCTAGTGGAAATCATGTGCATCCATACTTTCATTTCCTTCATGTAGAGTCATCTTGTTGCTTATATCCAATACCTCAGAACACACATCTGAGAAATTAATATTGTTTGGATCTGGACTGTCTATGTCCGCAATTCTGTTAATATTCCAGTTTTTGTCAGTAGTTTAAATGTGATCATTCATCATACCATATTTTGCAATTAGGTTGTCTGTCATTATATAGGTTGAGGTTTTACTGATCTTCTGACTATCTGCAGACAGTTCTGTTTGACAGACCCTGTTCTTTACTTTAATATGTGGTAAAAGTTTTACAGGATCACTCTGTGTACCGATAGTATGACTCTTAATAGTCCATAATGGGGCAAGTAGACAATTATGACATTTACATGTGCAGACCTGGGATAAAATCAAACAGTGTATACATATTGTTAAGGAGAGGTTGATCAAGTCTACTCAAATGTGCTGCTAGCATCCCTTATTCTGCAGCTGCCCCTCCCTCCCACTCTTTATTTGAATATGAAAACATCAAGTATGACCTATTAACATATGAAACTAACAGCAGATTGAGGCCATATGATATAAAAAACTGTCCCGAATATGTAGCAACTGTAGCGAACATTGAGCTGCAACTGCCACACATTCCATTCCTCCTGTTCAGGTGACTCGCCCCACTAACTGAGTCCCATCCACTTTTAAAAATGTCTAATGGCTTAAAGGATATAAAAACAATGGGCAGTGTGTTCCACATAGTCACCACCCTTTCCAATAAGACATGCTTCATAATTTTTCTCTCTTGCATATTCCACGCTCAAATCACAGAACATTTTTACTTATGTCTTCAAATTCCATTAGTGTATCAATTCACTCTGAGCAAGCATTGTTTATACATTTATGAACATACAAACATATGAAATTTGGCAGCAGGTAAAGGCCTAGAAGCAACCCTTATTCTGCTGCTGCCCATCCCTCCCACCCTTTCCCTCCATTGACCCTCCCCCTTGATCTGTCCCATCCCCTTTTGAAGCAGTCCACTGTTCTACTAGATAGCACTTCAGCAGATAACGCATTCCACCCACCTACCACCTTCTCTGTAAAAAACTGTCTCATTATCTCCTCCCTGAACCTTCCTCCCTCCAGTCTCATATCATGACCCCTGGTGTCCCTCCCCTCCCATACTTTGAACAGCCCCTCTGTACCTGACTTGTTTACTCCCTTCATATACTTAAAGGTTGCAATCATGTCCTCCTGCCCCTTCTCTCCTCCATCAGCCCCCTCTAGTATGGTAAGTCCCTCCTTCCTAATCCTTACTATGTGGTCCTTACAGCTACTTTTCTCCCTGATGTACCTAAAGAAGTCCTTCTTCCCCTTCTTAATGCCTTGTGCCTGCATAAGCTCAGTAGATGCCTTTGCTCCCTCTATTGCCCGTGTCAACTCCCTCGATTCAGTAAGGTACTCCTCCCTGTCCTCTCTTTCCATGTTTTTTTTGTACCTCCTAAAGGCATCTGTTTTCCTCCTTACCTTTTCCATGACCTCCTTGCTCAACCAGCTCAGTTTCTTAGCCTTAACCTTCTTGTTCTGAGCCTTGCAGAAGGATTTGGTTGCCTCCATTCCATATATTTGAATGTCCCCACCCCTCATCCTTCCATTCATCCAGTGAATACATACCAAGCTCACTCAGTATCTCCTTGTGGGGTGGGTGATTCTATATATGTAGCATCCTAAATTAGTTACCTATGGTATTATTTAAAGGCTCTGCATTTTACCACTAAACTCTACAGTTTGCATTGCTGAACATTGTATAGTATATAATATAAAACTAGTGTACCTCCTGCACTGGTAGTAGTAAACTACTTCTATAACAAGAGTCGGCTGCTTTGTCCTCATTCAGTTCTCCTGTATTTTGACAAATGTCCTTGCCTGCCACATTCTAATTGATGGTACTGCTTGAGACACTCACCACAATGGCTGTAGCATAACTCGCATTCATAACTGAATTCTCAATTGTATGAGGCACAGAATTTTTCTTAAAATGGTTGGTTTTAACCAAAGAAAACATTCCATTGTAGCTGAAGTGTCCTTTAGTAATGTAGTCATCATCACTAAAGTGTTGACTACAGACAAAACAATGTACACTTGCATCATGATGCTGGATATTAAGAGCCTGTAACCATCTGCTATAAAGTTCAATATTGCCAGTTGGCATTTAATGAAAGTTTATACTTGGCGTGTGAGAAAAGGAACTCATACATCCATGAACAAGACAAGATGTACCCGTAATTTTTCTCTTATTAATGTCAACGTTCTCCATTATTGGTATCTATATGATATAAGACTATGCTGCTCCTTAGATTAATGCCACGAATATAGCAATTCACGATCATTCATGCAGTAAATCTGTTAGGAAAAATACAAATAAGTAAGTAATGTGCCACAGCATTAACAATGAATAATTATACTAACATAAATTGATCAGGATCCACAAAGGACATGTTATTGGTACATCTTGGATCTATGTTAATCACTCACTAGGAGTGTAATGTGGCATGCGGTGTGTGGAAGCTTGCACTGCAGTGTCATTGACCAGGGGCAGACCAGAAAAAGCAACCATAGTATCACCCCTGCAAATGAGGAAACATGGGAAAATATGAATCAAAAAAATAAATAAATAACATGATGTACCTAATGACTTCAAACATTGCATCACTGGGCAGGAAGAGAAGATGAGGGTGGTATTCTACCCGGTTGTCACCCTGATGCTGAGTACAAGCTGAACACGGTAGCCACCCCTTGTAAGGGGGCACACCAACACAATACAGCACACATCAGCAGTGCTGAATAAGAAATGGAGATGAAAGGAGGCTGTTCAGTAACTGGGATACACCACATATTGATGGTCACACATGTCTGGGGTCATCAGACAGGTCACATGTTCCAGTGATGATAATGCTCTAGGCATCAGTATGACTTACAGTCTGCACTGATGTGACTCACACCACACAGCATACCAATGTTACTGCATCATTTGATAAATAGTTGGTCATGACATTGGGAGCTAATGTTTAATGCTGGGTAGTGCAGGGTTCTTCACTTGGGGACAAAAAATCTGACTCATGTATGCACCTTGGGTGTGAAGGCACTGCGGGTCTGTAGGAGAAGAAAGATCTCTGGGTGGTGGTTGATGCCAAAATGAATAATTCAGAGCAGTGTAGAAAGGCTGCAGCCCTAAACAAACAAGCTTCTACTACTGTGGAGGAGTTCAAGAAAGGCCTGGGGAGGTATAGAGGGAGGGAGGGAGAGTGCATCCCACTGCACCACTGCAAAATGGAGGATCTTGTAGGGAGGGAGGAAAGGTGGCTGTAACAGTGCCCTGGGAAGTCACTGACCATCGAGTAGACTTGATAGACCATAAGGCCTAATCTGCTGGCTTCCTAGTATGTTAGTCTGTTAGCTGACACAGCAATACATCCATGGCAAGCAGCACATATAATAGTGCACTATGAGTGTAATAGACCGTGTGCATAAGGAAGTTGTGAAGAAGGGGGAGTGTGGTGATAGGAGAGGATTTTAACCTACCACAGATTGACTGGAGCACCCTGGCCACTAACTGTACCAGGGAGCAGGTGTTCCTTGATGCATTCCAGGGTGGCCTTCTGAGGCAATTGGTAAGTGGGCCTACAAGGCTTGGTAGCACTCTGGACCTAGTACTTGCAAATGAGGAGGAGGTGAGGGAGGTAAGGATGGAGGACACACTAGCAGGTAGCGACCAACAAACACAATACAGCACACATCAGCAGCGCTGAATAAGAAATGGAGATGAGAGGAAGTTGTTCAGTAACTGAGTTTCAAGAGGGAAATGAGGATGCACTACTTCTCTGAGAGGGTGGTGTCTAGTTGGAATGCGTTGCCAGAGGGGTTGGTAACATGTATGACAGTCAATAGCTTTAAGGAGGAGTGGGATAAAGCAAGAGGTAGAGTTGGGGGCAGGGGCTGGGACAAGCGGGGGAGGAACTGAGGGCGAGAAGGCTGGGGCAGCTGCAATCTAGGGTGCTAGCAGCACACTCAGGCAGACTTACATGGACTGATTGGTATGTTCTGCTGGCAGATTCATATGTTCATATGTTTGTATGTATTTTCGTATGTAAAATCACAGTAACTCTGATCATGAACAGAGGTCCAAAAATGCCTAAACAGACCAGAAGGGGAGGAGTACATGGAGATGTATTAAGAAGTTCAGGGAGGTTATGAGACTGGTCAGAGTGGCCAGTGATTCTAGAACAGTGATCTTAGTGCAGGGTATTAAGAATGTAGAGAATGACTTCTTAAGATAAATAAAAGGTGGAGAAGGGGAGGACAAGGCAGATTCATAAGTTCATATGTTTGCATGTATGTTTGTATGTAAAATCACAGTAACTCTGATCATGAGCAATGAGAGAGACAAGGCAGATTCATATGTTCATATGTTTGTATGTATGTTCTTATGTAAAATCACAGTAACTCTGATCATACCTGGAAAACTGGGTATACTCTACCATAGGGCCCTGAAGTTCATCACAGAACTCCCCTTTCAACACCCACCATTGCTCCCTCTATGCCGCAGTTGGATGGACCTTGCTCCACTTTAGAAGGGACAGAAACGCTACACTATGGGTCTACAGAGCCATATCAAAGAACTTACCAAAATATGTTTCAGACTGCTTCACACAAGCCACCTCAAGTAAATATGCCCTAAGAAGCTACAATGTCATCATGCTTAAAGTGCCGAAACTCAATTCTCGCTTTGGAAGATCTGCCATTAGTTTTGTGCTATCCTCCTATGGAACAATATGCAGAAAATACTGAAAGTGAGCAAACCTATATCCATTACATCCTTGAAACCCCCTGTACTCTAGGCTTATCAAGGAAAAATGTAACTGTTTTTGACAGTAGTAGAGAATAATCCTCTCCCTCTCCTACATCTCCTAGTATGTCCCATCCTCCGAGGCTGTCCGCTACTCCCCAGATTCTGCATTCATACTTTCCACCCATTTTTCTTTCTTCTTTTACTATGCCTCCATATAGTATTGCACTATTCCACCCTGTCACGTTCCTCACTCTCCCATCACCGACCTCCATCTTCCTTCACTGCCTACTTGCACCCCTCCCCTACCTCTTTATCTATCAGTCCTGCCAACAGTCACTGCTAAAGCCACCAATATCACCTATCTCCTTCCCACCCAGCCCTTCTTGTAATAACCCTCCGACTCACCTTTCCCTGTAAAAACCACCACCTCCATGCCCAGACCGAGCACCATCCATTCCTACACCTCTGACAAACACCCTTATACCTTATACTTCACACCTTACTCTCCACATATTCTCACTCTTTGACTGAATTTATGCGCTGCCTATTCCTTCTTCATGTAAATATGTAATTTGTTGTTAATAGATCCTGCACAATTGTATATATCTATGTATTGGTATACTCGATGCTATTATATCCTGTATAATCTGTTTCCTCATTGTGTTGTGTTCATTGAATTGTACTATATTTCTTATGTAACTGAACCTTGACCTTACCAGGTCCATCTTGCAAATGAGCTTTGCTCAATGATGTTCGCCTGGATAAATAAAGATTTGATTGATTGACTGATTGAAGGCAGAGGCACTAAATGCTTAATTCTGATCAGTGTTTTCGACTGAAAAAAAGGGTCTGGCACCACCAGAGAGAGGAGTAGGAGTGGGAAGGGTTGTAATGAATGTGACTGATACAGGGATTACATATAGGATGATAAATGAATTAAGGTCATTGAGTGGGGATAAGACACTAGGCCCAAATGGCATTCACCCTATGGCATTTACTGACATAGCTGAGATACAGGCAGAACCACTGGTTGACCTTTTCAATACCTCCTTTTACACAGGACGTGTGCCACTGGATTTCAGAATTGCCCATTATGGGGAGAAGCTTAAGGAAGGAAATCAGGAGGCAGTATTTCACATAGAGAGTGGTGACAATTGGAATGATTTTCCAGAGAAGGTAGAAGCCCATAACATGGTAGATGGCTTTAAGAGGGGATGGGACAGAGCTATGGGAGCATAATTATGAAAATGGAAGGTGTGGGTGAGGCAGTTTCAAGGTGAGAGGCTAGCTGCACAATCGAACAGAGTAGATGGACTGTGAGGTCTGTATCTACTAGCATTTTCACATGGTTGTATGTTCATATTGCCAGGTCTCAGTAAGGCAGTTTGTACATGGCAAGAGTGAGGGCAAACTGGCATAACAAAGAAATAGCTGACATGGCACACACAGAAGCAGAAAAGAGAGATAGAGGGAGAAGTGAAGACTATGGGTTGGTATGTGTTTTGCCGGTACCATAAAATAAAAGTGGCTATCACATAAATCACAAAGTATATGTTAATATTTTCATGGTCTCAGTGTGAGTGTATGATAAATGGGCAAGTACAGGCTGACACAATAATAATTAGTGTTATGTGTTCTAGACCCCTCTCCCTCCTTTCCTCAAGGGTATACATATTAAGATCCTTTAGTCTCTCCTCATATGGCTTCCCTTGCAGACCCTGCACCATTTTGGTTGCCATACTGAGGACTGCCTCCATCCTGTCTATGTCTTTGTGGAGATGGGGTCTCCAGAACTGCATGCAGTACTCCAGATGGGGTCCCACCAACTGTCTGTACAGAGGGATGACAACTTCATGTTTTCTACTGATGGTGCCTCACCCTACACATCCCAGTATTCCCCAGCCATCATTACTGCCCAAGTTGGCTATCTTTTCCTCTGTTTTGGTATCTGCTATTCTGACCGCCTTCCCTGCTTCATTCTGCTTTATCAGGAACATTTCTCTGTCCTGCTTCTTCTGTTTTTCCTTATACATCCTGTCATGAATGATATATTTTTCTCACTACCCTTTCCCACAACCTCTTTTGAGAAACTTAGAGAGCTACTCTTCCTCTTCTACCCTTTCTTTCCTGACTGTCTTTGCCCTTTTCTTCATTTAACCCTACTATTCCCTAATGACTTATCTATCTTGGTGTTCACCTCACTAACTAACCTGTTTTTTTTGGGCGGTGGGGGGGATACGATTTCACTGCTCCTTTCAGTTTTTCTCCTGGCACAAACTAACTTGTGCAGTCGAGTGTTTATAAAATGCTGTTCTACCACAGAAGGGTACAATCATATTCCACAGTCAATGAACTGTGGTACAACAGCATTTTGAAGAGGGTGGATTACTGTATAGAACAATGCTCTACTATAGATATAATATATGTGTATATATCTATATAAATATTAGAGGCAAAAAAAATCAGTTTAATGCATCAGTTAGGGTTGTTCCACAGTGACAAAAGTGAGGAAATTCGATGTTAGGGTTGAAACCCCCTTTGCACCCCTCCAGCCCACCCCCCAAATGGAATCGGGTGCACTGGGGTCATCGGCTCTAAGTGTCACCCCATCACATGTGGAAAGAAGCTGAGGAATAGGAGAATGGGGTGACAGTTAGGACCGATGACCCCAGTGCACACCCCGATTCCATTTGGGGGGGTGGGCTGGAGGAGTGCAAAGGGGGTTTCAACCCTAACATCGAATTTCCTCGCTTTTGTTTCTGTGGAACAACCCTAACTGATGCATTAAACAGAGTTTTTTGCCTCTAATTTCCCTTCTTTTTGAGAATGATAATGAGAAATAGTGAATGTAATGCGGTGGTGGGAGCGCGGTGCTCACAGCGTGATGTCTTGTCACATAGTAACATTGTGCCCGCAAATGCAAATCGTAATGCACATGGTGACGCAAAGCAAAACAGAAAGAGAAACAGTACTGTAGACAGAAATGTTAAAAACAACGCAAACGCAACCGCAAATGAAAGCGCAAAGGGTAATGCACATGGTGGCATAAACATGAACGGTAAGTGAAATGGGTACGGAACCACAAGCAGAAACGGTAATGGTAACAGTAATATAAGTGCACAGGCTGGTTTTACCCAAAAGCCGTATAGAGAAAGACAGTGAGTACAAAGAATGCATGCAAAATAATGACTCTCAGAACACAAAAATGAGTACTTGGAATAGTAAATTGCTTATATCTCAAAGTTTTTTGACAAAAAGTCCGTATCTCACACCGTTTTCGAGATATGGGCCCTGAAAGGCGCAGCAAACACTTCAATGTTATCCTATGGGAAAAAAACAGAAGTTCGGACTGCCATAACTTTGCATCTCTGTAATATTTTTTCACCAAACCACTGAAAGGCACATCTGTGGGATGTTGGCTATGTTCCTTACAAATTTCAGCCCAAAAGGCCAAACCGTTATTTTGCAGCAGGGCGCCAAACGATTGCTGCAATGCATCATACGCCGTAATGTTATCCTATAGGAAAAAGCGTCAAATTTGGAGTACCGTAACTTTGCCGCTATATAATATTTTTTCAATGAAACACTGAAAGGCACATCTGTGAGATGTTGGCTGCGTTCTCTCCAAATTTCAGCCCAAAACTCCAAACCGTTCTTTTGCAGCAGAGTGCCAAAGAATTGCTGACATTTTCCCACAGACTAGAAAAGTACTGTCACAATTTGCGAAAGCTTTCGCAAAAATTTGCAACACTGTCGTGAGCATGAAAGTACTTTGTGAAAGTACTTTTTCCAGAAATTTGAAAAACATATTTCTGGGGTGTTTTACCCCAAAATAAAGACATGGGTAGCATCCTCAGGGTCGGACTAGGTGAATACAAAAATAATTAGGTTGCTAGAGGGTCCTAAATTTAAATGCCAACCATTTTTCTGATCATTAACTGAAAACAAGATGGTGGATTTACAAAAGTAAGAGGGCCATTTGCGAAAGTAAAAATGCATTTGCAACACTGTCGAACTTTCTGTTAACTTTTCCCATTGACTTATAATGGGAAATTGTTTTTTGAATAACTTTTGAACCGTTTAATATTTTTTCACGAAATCTTTGAAAGGCACATCAGGGACACTGGCCACATGTTCCCTGAAGATTTCAGGCTGGTCGCGTAAATCGTGCGACCTGTAAGTGCGACTGTAGAATTCCAGAAAAGCGTAAATGCAGGCGCAGATCATGCTTAATATCTCCACAGCCATGTATCCGACTAGTACAAAACTTGGCAGATCCCAAGGTGTATGAGTCTTGATCATGTGTTCAAATTTCAAATCGTGTCAAACAGTGCAAAGTTATTAAGGTGCAAAATTTTGGGTTTAACATGTAAATGGCTCCTCACCCTAACTATGGTAGCACTACTGCGTTACCATATATATATATATATATATATATATATATAGATATAGATATATTATATATCTATATATCTATATATCTATATCTATATATATATATATATATTATGGTAGCACGGTAGTGCTACCATAGTTAGGGTTGAGAAGCCCTTTTAATGTTAAAGGGTCAAACTTTGCACCTTAATAACTTTGCAACCATTCAATGGATTTGTCTGAAATTTGGCAGGCACCGGGCATAACCATAGATCTTGGTACCAGTTGGATATACGGTTGCAGAGTTATTAAGCAACATCCATGTGCGCATTTACTTTTTTTTGCGCATTCTTTGCTTGCGCCTACAGGTCACACGGTTTGGGCTACCGGTCTGAAAACTTTAGGAAGGCAGCCAACATGTCTCAGATGTGCCTTTTGGTGGTCCAGTAAAAAAATATTGCATGGATGGCAAGTTACGGAATTCCGAAGTTGACGTTTTTTCCCACAGACTAACATGGTAGAGATATGCCGCATCTTTTCCGAGCTCATATCTCGAAAATGATGCACGATACGGATTTTTTGGTGCTAGGTGTATAGCCCTATGGGCTATGCAATAAAAAATGGTAGCCAGGAAAACAATGATTTCTATGAAATTTAAATTATTTTTCTACATTGTACGGTTGCTGAGATATTTGCAATGAAGTACTTCCAATGCTCGTTTTAAGCTTCCATTGCCATTACAATGCATACATTCTTTGTACACACTGTGTTTCTTTATGCAGTTGTCCAGCAAAAACAGGGTATGCGCTTCTGTTACTGTTACAATTACCATTTCCCCTTGTGTTTATGTACCTATTAGTGTTACCTTTCCAGTGTGCGCTACCATGTGTGTTACCCTTTGCATTGTCATTTGCCCTTGCATTTTCGTTACTGTTACCATTTGTGGTTATCGGTCCTAACTCTCGACCCATTCTTCTATACCTCTGCTTCTTTACACATGTGATGGGGTGAGAGTTAGGGTCGATGACCCCAATGTGCACCCCGATGGTGGTTGGGGGTGGGCTGGAGGTGCCCAAGGGGGTTTCAACCCTAACACCAAATTTCCTTACTTTTGTCACTGTGGAACAACCCTAACTGATGCATTAAATGGAGTTGTTTGCCTCTAATATACATATATAGATATATATTAGGGTTGCACAGAAGTGCTATCATAGTTAGGGTTGAGGAGCCATTTACATGTTAAACCTAAAATGTTGCACCTTAATAACTTTGCAACCGTTCAACGAATTTGTCTGAAGGTTGGAATACATGATCAAGAACCATACATCTTAGGATCTGCAAACTTTAGTACTGTTCGGAGATACGGCTGCAGAGTTATTAAGTGTGATCTGTGCACATTTATGCTTTTTTGGAATTCTTTGCTCGTCTCTACAGGTCACATGGTTTGTGCATCCAGTTAAAAATCTTCAGAGACCGTGAGGCCAGGATCTTTGATGTGCCTTTTGAAGATTTCGTGAAAAAATATTAAACGGTTCAAAAGTTATTCAAAAAACAATTTCCCATTATAAGTCAATGGGAAAGTTAACAAAAACTTAGACAGTGTCGCAAATGCAGTTTTTACTTTCGAAGATGGCCCTTTTACTGCCACAGATCTGCCATTTTGTTTTCAGTTAGCGATCAGAAAAATGCTTGCCATTTAAAATTGGGACCCACAAGCAACCTAATTCTTTTTGTATTCACCTAGTCGGACCCTGAGGATGCTAGCCATGTCTTTATTTTGGGGTAAAACACCCCAGAAATGTTTTTCAAATTTCTGGAAAAAGTACTTTCGCAAAGTACTGTCACACTTGCACTGAAATTTGGAAGGAACACAGCCAACATCCCACAGATGTGCCTTTTTGTGGTTTGGTGAAAAAATATTACAGGGAGCCAAAGTTATGCCCCTCTGAACTTCTCTTTTTTCCCCCTAGGATAACATTACGGCATTCGCCGCGACTTTCAGGGCCTGTATCTTGGAAACAGTGCGAGATATGGACTTTTTGTTGAAAAAATGCTTGTGCCTGTGCGCTTACATTACTGTTACCATTACTGTTTTCACTTACAGTTCCATTCCCATTTCACTTACTATTCAAGTCTACACCACTATGTGCATTAACCTTTGCATTTTCATTTGCTCTCCTTTTGCATTGTTTTTAACATTTCTGTCTACACTACTGTTCCTCTTTCTGTTTCGCTTATGTCTACCATGAGCATTACTATTTGCATGCTTAGGCACAATGTTTCTATGTGACAAGACATCATGTGGGAGCTGCAGCCCAAAGGGCCCCCGCACTCCTGCCGTTGCATTACATTCACCATTTCTCATTATCATTTTCAAAAAGAAGGGAAATTAGAGGCAAAAAACTCCATTTAATGCATTAGTTAGGGTTATTCCACACCGACAAAAGCGAGGAAATTCTGTGTTAGGGTGGAAAGCGCCCCTTGGCCCCCCTGCCCATACCCCCAACCAGCATCTGGGTGCGCATTAGGGTTGTCGGTCCTAACTCTCACCCCATTCTCCTACACCTCTGCTTCTTTACACATATGATGGGGTGAGAGTTATGGCAGACAACCATAATGCAGACCAAATGCCAGGTTGGGGTGGGCAGGGGGTCCAAGGGAGCTTCAACCCTAACACTGAATTTCCTCACTTTTGTCAGTGTGGAACAACCCTAACTAATGCATTAAATTGAGTTTTTTGCCTCTAATATATATATATATATATATATATATATATATATATATATATATAATGGTAGAGGAGCCATTTCTATGTTAAACCCCAAAACTTTGCACCTTAATAACTTTGCAACTGTTTGATGGATTTGACTGAAATTTGGAATTTATGATCAAGAACCATAGGTCTTGGGATCTGCCAAGTTTCATACTGGTTGGATATACGGCTGTGGAGTTATTAAGTGTGATCTGTGCGCGTGTTTACGCTTTTCTGGAATTCTGTGGTCATGCCTACAGGTCGTACGGTTTGTATGACCGGCCCAAAATCTTCAGGGAACGTGCAGCCAGGGTCCCTCAATGTGCCTTTCAAAGATTTCGTGAAAAATATTAAACGGTTCAAAAGTTATTCAAAACAGTTTCCCATTATAAGTCAATGGGAAAAGTTAACAAAAAGTTCAACATTCGAAATGCATTTTTACTTTCTGCAAATGGGCCTGTTACTTTCGCAAATCGGCCATTTTGTTTTCAGTTGGTGATCAGAAAATGGTTGGCATTTAAATTTGGGACCTCTAGCAACCTAATTTTTTTGTATTCATCTAGTCAGGCCCTGAGGATGCTAGCCATGTCTTTATTTTGGGTAAAACACCCCAGAAATATGTTTTTCAAATTTCTGGAAAAAGTACTTTCGCAAATTACTTTCGTGCTCACGAAAGTGTCGCAAATTTTTGTGAAAGCTTTCGCAAATTACGACAGTAATTTTCTAGTCTGTGGGAAAATGACAGCAATTCTTTGGCACTGCACTGCAAAATAACCGTTGGGAGTTTTGGGCTGAAATTTGGAAGGAACGCAGCCAACATCTCATAGATGTGCCTTTCATTGTTGTATTGAAAAAATATTACACGGCGGCAAAGTTATGGCACTCCAAATTTGACAGTTTTTCCCATAGGATAACATTACAGCTCAAGCATTACAGGAATCCTTTGGCACCCTGCTGTAAAACAACGGTTTGGTCTTTTCTCCTGAAATTTGGAGAGAAGACAGCCAACAGTACACAGATGTGCCTTTCAGTAGTTTGGTGAAAAAATACCACATGGCGGCAAAGTTATGGCACTCCAAAATTGACGTTTTTTCCCATAGGATAACATTACGGCACCCGACACTTAACAGAAATCATTTGGAGCCCTGCTGCAAAATAACGGTTTGGTCTTTTTTCCTGAAATTTGGAGGGAAGACAGCCAACAGCCCACAGATGTGCCTTTCAGTAGTTTGGTGAAAAAACATTACAGGGAGGCAAAGTTATGGCGCTCCGAACTTTTCTTTTTTTCCCATAGGATAACATTATGGCATTCGCCGCGCCTTTCAGGGCCCGTATCTCGAAACGGTGCGTAGATACTGGACTTTTCGTCGGAAAATTTCTTAGCCTCAATGGGGCTAAGATTCAAATTAGCCAGGACAGTTGTAAATAATATGACTTTTAAATTTTTTCTCATGACGGTTCCTGAGATATAATGTATTTAGTATTCCAAGATCTCATTTTCTGCGCGATACTCATTATTTTGCATACATTATTTGTACTCACTGTCTTTCTAATGCAGGTTTTGGGAAAACCAGCCTGTGCGCTTACATTACTGTTTCTGTTGCCCTTTCCGCTACGGATCTGTACCCGCTTCACTTACCATTGACGTCCTGCGCCACCATGTGCTTATCCTTTATGCTTTCATTTGCGCTATGCTTCTGTTATTTTTGCCATTTCTGTCTACAGTACTGTTTATCTTACTGTTTCACTTTACATCACCATGCCCATTGACATTTCTGTTTGCAGGCACCATGTTACTATGTGACAACACATCACGTGGTAGACCATTCCCGTCTACGCCACCATGTGCGTTAACCTTTCTGTTCTCATTCGTGCTTGTGTTACCATGTGCGCCACTGTTAGCATTTCTGTTTGCGTTGCTGTCCCTGTTAGTATGCCACAACACTTCGGGCCCCGTGCTCCCGCCAACGCATTATGCAGCAGGAGCGCGGGGCCCAAAGGGCCCCACGCTCCCGCCGCTGCATTACATTCACTATTCTCGTTATCATTCTCAAAAAGAAGGGAAATTAGAGGCAAAAAACTCCATTTAATGCATTAGTTAGGGTTGTTCCACAGCGACAAACGTGAGGAAATTCACTGTTAGGGTTGAAAACCCCCCTTGGACCCCCCCCCACCCCCAACCGGCATTGGGGTGCACATTGGGATCGTGGGTCCTAACTCTCACCCCATTCTCCTATACTTCTGCTGCTTTACACATGTCATGGGGTGAGAGTTAGGGCTGACAATCCCAATGCTCACCCCAATGCCGGTTGGGGTGGGCAGGGGGTCCAGGGGTTTTCAACCCTAACAGCGAATTTCCTCACTTTTGTCGCTGTGGAACAACCCTAACTAATGCATTAAATGGAGTTTTTTGCCTCTAATATATATATATATATATAATCTGGAGGAATTCATCCACAAGAAAAAAAATTATTGTTTAGACCATGACATCTATATCCGGGTTTGTGAGACTGAAACTATGTGGGGGCATGAGATACATTACACAACCACAGACATTCACAGTTGCTGTTTATTCTTTGTTCTTACCCTCAATATGACTGTGCGCATAAGGATAAAATGGGTTGGACAAATACATCATGGACTTCTGGGAATCAATAATCAAGATCAGGACATGAGACAGAATGATATAGAGGGATTATAAAGGGATGACCTAGATAGATGTTACAGTCACAGATATCTAATAAATAAAGATTTATTTTCTGTTTTCCTTGAGTGGCATGATTGTGGCTATATGTTAAGGACAATGGCCAGCTGGCAACAAAAATATTTGCCTTATGCCAACACAGAGAGAGAGAGAGAGAGAGAGAGAGAGAGAATATAGTGGCTATACAGAGCCATTTGAGTGAGATAAAGAGGTAATATTGAGTGGCCATGTGAAAATGTCACAACAAGGGAAATCACAAAAAAAAAAATCTGTAATTGATTTCTTGATGTGTGTGTCTGTGCTCAAAATTATCATCTAGTAAATTCTAGAGAAAGAGACAGAGCCTATATGTGTGTGAGTGTGTGTGTGTCTGTATGTGTGTGTTGGGGGGGTGGCGATAACTACTCAACAGAGGTTACTAATAATTTCCAAAACATAGGTTTGTGTGTGTCTACATGGTATAAGTAAGGACAGACACATAAAAAGAAAAATAATCTAGATCCATCCAGAATAAGGTGAAAGAGGGAGGGATAAAGACACAGGAAGAAAATGGCATGATGGTAAAAATAAGGAGTGAAACAAACATGCATTTAGTAGTAGTAGTAAAAATTTTTTATTCATACAAAAAATGAATAAGGATATCGTCACTGAGCCGAAGCTCCTTTACAGTGAGATCCAGATGTCATTTCCAGTTACTCTTATAAGTTAACAATATATAACGAAGGAAAACACATATACACTATAATTATACATCAATAAATATAACATAGTTCCGAAATCATAAAACAAACTAGGACAAGAGAAACATACAAAAAAACAATAATTAATTCACAGTATACATTTAATACAAGTTACAATCTACCATCCTAAAATTCAAACTATTTCCCATCATAACTAGTGTTCTCGATAAGCCATTGGTTAATTTGGTGCAACTGAAAATTTCCATCAAGGGGTCTAAACTTCCCAGGCAATTTATTCCATATAGAAGATCTGATATTAAAAAAATGCTTATCCCCCCAAGCCATTCTACGACTTGGGACTGCACAGTCCAAGTAATTAGCAGAACGCAGACCCTCAATAGGTCTTTTTATTTTAATGGACTCAGCCATATATTTAGGGACTTTTCCTGAGATACATTTTAACATTAACATAATTGTACTAAGAGCCCGTCTTTGATACAAAGTAAGCCAGCCTAATTCTTTATACATATCTACTCTGTGTGTGCTCTTTGCAGCTCCCAGTATAAATCTAATTAATTTATTATACATAACATCAAGCCTATGTAGTTGCTGTTTAGATGCACCCATATATATCAAATTACCATACTCCAATATGGGTAGTACAACAACAGTTACAACTAATTTTCTAATTTCCAAAGACATACTATTTCTTACTCTATATAATGACCCCAAGCACTTACCAACTTTAGTCAAGGTACTATCTATATGACTGTCCCATTTAAGTTTTGTATTTAAATACACCCCCAGATATTTATAACTAACAACCTGTTGCAAGATTCTTCCTGAAAATGTTTTAATTTGTAACCCCTCATATTCAGCTTTAGGCCCGTAACCCCTATGAAACACCATTACCTGAGATTTTTTTTTCATTCAAAACCAATTTAGATCTAAGCAAAATTCCTGTAACTGATCAAAAGCCTGTTGTAATACTATTTGAATAGTTCTCACTGATGAATCAAGCAAAATATGCAACTGTATCATCAGCATAAAGATGGTATTGTAGCTTTGGTTGTTCAAACCCAAATCATTCATATATAAATTATATAGTATAGGACCCAAAATGGATCCTTGTGGGATTCCTGACACAATCAATTTCAAATCAGATGACCACTCTCTAATAGTCACTTGCTGCAATCTTGAGTCAAGATAATTTCAAAACCAATTTATAACCGACTCAGACATACCACAGGTTTTTAGTCTGGACAGGAGGATGCCATGGTCCAGCGTGTCAAAGGCCTTTGAAAGGTCTACAAAAATTGCTCTCACTGGCATCCCCCTGTCCATACTCTCCATTATATCTCCTGTGACCTTTATAAGGGCAGTGTTTGTTCCATGCTAGGGTCTAAAGCTGGATTGATAACTGTTAAGGATTTCATTATCTTTCAGATATACCTGTAATTGTTTTGCAACTATTTTCTCCAAAATTTTAGAAATTGTTGGTAAAAGAGAAATTGGTCTGTAATTTTCTAATAGTAACCTAGATCCTGTCTTATAAATTGGCACAATCTTGGCAGTCTTCCAAGTTTGAGGTAACTCCGCAGAGAGAAGAGACAAATTAAATAAGTTTGCTAAGGGTAAATCAATAATAGGGACTGCATACTTTAAAAAAATATTAGGGATACCATCCATACCTTCTGTTTTATTAGTATTAATTTGAAATAATAAATCCCTAACATCTCCTCTAGTAATAGAAGTAAACTCAAACTCAGCTTGTTTACCAGATTGTACATAAACTCTATCTGTATCATTTGCCTGAGAATTTCTCTGTAGAACCTGATTTACATCTCCTCCACCCAATTGTAATTCATTAATACCCATATTTGTAAAAAAAGGTATTAAACTCATTAACTACCTTGTTTCCCAAATCCATCTTATTAGCATTAATTAGGAAATAATTAGGATATCCCAAATTAAGTCCCTTATGCATCTTATTTATTGTGTTCCAAAATACTCTTGAGTTTTCCATCATTTCTTTAGACAATTTTTTGTTACAATAGGCCAATCTAGCCTTTCTAATTTCCTTTGTATATAAATTTCTTAATTGCCTATATTTATACCAGTCCTGGTCTCTCTTTGCTAATTTAGCTTGTTTCCATGCCTTATCTCTAGCTCTTTTAATTTTAAACAAACCTGAGTCATACCATGGCGCTTTGTTTGATTTTATCAACCTAGTTTTTATAGGAGCATGTTTATTGCAAATTTGTATTAAATCCTTTTGAAACATATCCCCATGCATCCCCCACACTGGGAATTAGTTCTAGTCCCTCCCAGTTATAATTTTCTAATTCCTGCATAAATTGAACATAATCAAACTGTTTAAAGACTCTAATTTGTGCAACATTCTTAAATGTCTTTCTAGATTTCTGATTTCTAATACAGAAAATTATCTGATGATCTGACATTGAGTCTGGTAACACCCCACTCTTTATAAACTTTTCTGGATTTGTAGTAAAAATAAGATCTAACATAGTTGAATTACTGGGATTTACTGCATTTAACCTAGTAACATCTTTTATCAGTTGCACCAAATTCAATGTAGTAGCCATATCAATTAGACTATGATGGGCATCTATATTTCCCCAATTAACATTTAAATCCCCAATTATCAAAATTTCATGTGAGTTTTGATAATTCTTCAGTACATCCTGTATTTCAGAGAAGACCATTAAGCTACTTTTAGGTGGACGGTAAATGCCAATCAATAAGATGGGTTTAGAATAAGGTAGCTTTAATTCTAATGGTAACAATTCTGAATCAGTCCAATTATACAAATCTTGCAATTCCCTAACATCAATCCAATTTTTAACATAAACTAATACTCCCCCTCCTCTTTTGGATCTGTCTTTTCTATATATATGGAAATTTCCCAGGGCTATATCATTATCTTGAATTTTTGTATGCAGCCATGATTCAGTAATTATTAAAATATCAGGCTTATAATAAACCACCCACTCTCTTAAATACTCAATTTTCTTAAGCAAACTACAAATATTAATATGCACAATTTTCAATCCTTTTTCATTCAACATTTCAAATGTATAATCATGATTCAAATCAGCAACAGGCCCAGGATTTAATTGAACATCCCCACTTAACTTTAACCCTATAATTACAAACCGTTTACCCATTCTAGACATTTTAAAATATAAACATTTCCCCTTCACTAAACAATTTCTAGATTTGGCACTTTATAAAACAACATTATGTCCCCAGCCACATAAAAGTTCATTACCCATATACACCCATTTGATCAAAGTTGTCTCAATATGGATATTCAATAAAGAGGCATGAATGTCCCCTTGCCACCCAATTAGAACATTCCTCTCTCCCATCATAGTTCCCTTATATTCTATTGTCAAGTATAGACATTCTATAAAGGATTTTCCATTCTGAGCAGAATTTTCACATACTAAAAACTGGCACCCTACCAGAACAATTCCCCACCATAACATCAACATTGTGAAAATTTAAGCCACCCTGTTAATCAAACTTTAATAAAATAATGAGCAACTACCTCATTATATCAGGGATAATCCTATAAGGTAGAGGAAATCTCAGGTAATCAACTTAGTAAATACCACATAAAACTTGCACATATAAGCAACCCCCCCAGAATATATTAAATAAATTAAATAAAGAATAAAAAATAAAACAAATAATAGAACTCAGTATAAGATTAACATTAAAAGAAACAAATAACCTACCCAGACTCTCATAAAAATATTCAGCTTCCAGTTAGATTAACCCTAAGTTTATAAGTAAATCTCTGCAGAAATACTACTCAAGTTTGCTCCTATTGTTACTAAAAAAATTTCTAATACCGAGTGGCACTCAGCCACTTGCAGCTCGCGCTGCAGGCAGCGTGGTTCTTTTATATTGTACTGCCCTCCTCCTTGATGAAGTGTGCTCCGTTACACCTGGCCCTTCTCACTAGAGCACAGGAATGCAGGGTCAAAGGGGAGCAAAGGCACAGAAGAAATGAGGTTATACAAAGTGCTCATACAGGTATGCCATTTGTATCTATCATCTGAGAGACTGATTATTCCATCTGCTGTTTTGTTTTTCTGGACTGTGAGACTGAGACCTAAAGGAGCGTGCTGCTGCCTGTTGGGGGATTCAAACTGTGTGCCTGATATCTGTTAAAACTGTGAGCACTTTGTATAACCTCATTTCTTCTGTGCCTTTGCTCCCCTTTGACCCTGCATTCCTGTGCTCTAGTGAGAGGGGCCAGGTGTAACGGAGCACACTTCATCAAGGAGGAGGAGCAGTACAATATTTAGTTTTTAAAATAGGCTAAAATGAAATTTATAGACTAATTATAGAAACATAGAAACATAGATTTTGACGGCAGATAAGGACCGCTTGGCCCACCCAGTCTGCCCATTTCCCTACCTATTGGATAAGCTGCAGATCCTAGTTAACCAGCAGCCTACTTCTTCCTACCCCCAACCCCTAGAATTGCCTTATGACTGTCCCATGCATGCTTGAATTCCACCACTGTTTTTGACTCCACAACCTACTCCAGAAGGCCATTCCATGCATCCACAACCCTCTCTGTGAAACAATACTTCCTTAAATTACCTCTGAGCCGCCCCCATCTTCAAATTGTGCCCCCTTGTTCTTGCACACCTCTTTTTTTGAAAGATGCTACCCTCTTGGACTTTGTTGATTCCCTTGAGATACTTGAAAGTTTCTATCATGTCCCCCCTCTCTCTCCTTTCCTCGAGGCTATCATATTCAGCTCCTTAAGTCTCTCTTCATATGTCTTCCGGTGCAGACCCTGCACCATTTTAGTTGCCCTCCTCTGGACAGCCTCCATCCTGTCTATGTCCTTGCGGAGATTGGGTCTCCAGAACTGCACGCAGTACTCAGATGGGGTCTCACCAACTGTCTGTACAGAGGATAATAACTTCCTGTTTTCTGCTGGTGATGCCTCTCCCTATGCATCCCAGTATCCCCCAGCCCTCCTTGCTGCCCTCTCACATTGCTTGCCCACCTTTAGGTCATCTTATATGACTACCCCCAGGTCCCTTTCCATTTTTGTTGTTAGTATCTCACCCCCCATTGTGTACTCTTCCCCTGGGTTTTTGCTTCCCAAGTGCATTACCTTGCACTTCTTAGCATTGAATCTAAGCTGCCATACATTTGACCATTCCTCTAACCTTGCCAAGTCCCTTCTCATCCTTTCCACCCCACCTTGTGCATCAACTCTGTTGCAGATCTTTGTGTCATCTACAAAGAGACATACTTTTCCTTCCAGTCCCTCTGCAATATCGCTTATAAAGACATTGAAGAGGATCAGTCCCAATACTGAACCTTGCGGTACTCCACTAGTAACCCCCCTTTCTTCAGAGTGGACTCCATTTACTATTACTCTCTGTGTCCTATTCTCCAGCCAATTCTTTACCCAGGCTATCATCGTGGGACCCACTCCCAGGCTGGCTAACTTGTATATTAATCTTTTGTGTGGGACTGTGTCAGATGCCTTGCTAAAGTCTAGGTAGGCCATGTCCACAGCCCCTCCCTGATCTACTACTTTGGTCACCCAGTCATAGAAATCTATCAGATTTGTCTGGCATGACCTTCCCACTGTGAATCCATGCTGCCTTGGGTCCTGAGCCCCTCTGGCCTCTAGATACTCAACAATTCTTTCCTTCAGAAGTGATTCCATCATTTTCTCTACCACTGAGGTTAAACTAACAGGTCTGTAGTTTTCTGCTTCTGACTTGCTCCCACTTTTGTGAAGGGGAATCACATCTGCCCTTCTCCAGTCCTCGGGTACCACCCCATCCTCCCATGATTTGTTAAAGAGGGTCAGTGGTGTCACTGGTTCTACCCTTAGTTCTTTTAAATTCTGGGATGAATCCCATCAGGCCCCATTGCTTTGTCTGCCTTCAGTTTTAGAGTTCTTTCAGAACCCTTTCTTCTGTAAATGGGCTGGTATCAACTTCTGTATCCAGAGTGTTTCTACTGTTTGTTTTAGGTACCTTCCCACTTCCTTTGTAAATACTGAGCAAAATATTTGTTTAGTATCTCTGCCTTTTCACAGTCACCCTCTGCCCACCCTCCCTCCTCTTTATTAAGCCTCACTAGCCCTCCCTTGGTCTTACTTCGCTCCCTGATGTACCTATAAAAGGTTTTATCCCCCTTCTTAACAGAGTTGGCTATCTTTTCCTCGGTTTGGGCCTTTGCTGTTCTGACTGCCTTCCCAGGTTCCTTTTGCTTTAACTGATACAGTTCCCTGTCCTGCTCCTTCTGTGATTCCTTGTACTTCCTGAATGCTTTCTTCTTCTCTTGAACCTTCACTGCCACATCCTTTGAGAACTAGAGTGGTTTCTTACATCGTTTCATTTTGTTAATTTGCTTCACACAAAGGCTTGTTACCTCCGTGATGGCAGTTTTTATTATTCCCCATTGTTCTTCCACCCCTCCTTCCTGCCATTTGCTAGTGCATTCCTAGGCACTCACCCATTTTAGCAAAGTCAGCCCTCCTAAAGTCCAGTACTTTTTGTCTTTGTATGGCTTGACTCTATTGCTGTGTTTATTGTGAACCATACTGTTCGATGGTCGCTAGTTCCAGATGGCTACCCACTTCTACATCTGTGATCCTCTCTTCATCTCCATTTGAGAGAACCAGGTCTAAGATTGCTCCCTCTTGAGTGGGCTCCAATACTAGTTGTCTAAGGCATGCCCCTTGTAGGGCATCTAGAATAACCCCACTCTTTGAAGTGGCTGCTGCAACTGCATTCCAGTTAACATCTGGCATATTCAGATCACCCATCAGCAATATCTCATAGAGGCAACAAGTCTTTGTGTAAAACAAATAAAGAAAACAAAGCGGAGTAAAAAACCACTATGGTTCTCAAAAGAGGTGGCAGGGAAGGTTAAGGAGAAAAAGGCTGCATTCAAAAAGTATAAGGAATCACAGAGGGAGCACGACAGGGAACTGTATCAATTAAAGCAGAAAGAAGTAGGAAAGGCAGTCAGAATAGCAAAGGCACAAACCGAGGAAAAAATAGCCAACTCAGTCAAAAGGGGGATAAAACATTTTATAGGTACATTAGGGAGCATAGAAAGGTTAAGGGATGGATAGTGAAGATTAATAAAGGAGAGGGGAGGTGGGCAGAGGGAGACAGTGAAAAGGCAGAGATACTGAATAAATACTTTTGCTCAGTATTCACAAAAGAAGATGAGGAGCAGTTACCTAAACCAGACAATAGAAGCACTCTGGGTGGGGGTTGATACCAGTCCATTCACAGAAGGAAGAGTCCTGAAAGAACTCCTAAAACTCAAGGTGGACAAAGCAATGGGGCCTGATGGGATTCACCCCAGAATCCTAAAAGAACTAAGGGAGGACCTAGTGACCCACTGACCACACTTTTAACAAATCATGGCAGGATGGGGTGGTACCTGAGGACTGGAGGAGGGAAGATGTGATTCCCTTTACAAAAGTGGGAGCAAGGCAGAAGCAGGAAACTACAGACCTGTAAGTTTGACCTCAGTGGTAGGAAAATGATGGAATCACTTCTGAAAGAAAGAATTGTTGAGCACCTAGAGGCCAGCAGGGCACAGGACCCAAAGCAACATGGATTTACAGCAGGAAGGTCTTGTCAGACTAATCTAATTGATTTCTTTGACTGGGTGACCAAAGTAATAGACCAGGGAGGGGCTGTGGATATGGCCTACCTAGACTTTAGCAAGGCATTTGACACAGTCCCACACAAAAGATTAATAATCAAGTTAGCCAGCCTGGGAGAGGGTCCCAGGGTGGTAGTCTGGGTAGTGAACTGGCTGCACAACAGGACACAGAAGGTAATAGTGAATGGAACACATTCTGAAGAAAGGGGGGTTACTAGTGGAGTACCTCAGGGCTCTGTACTGGGTCCAATCCTCTTTAACATCTTTATAAGTGACATTGCAGAGGGTCTGGAGGGAAAGGTATGCCTCTTTGCAGATGACACAAAGATCTGTAACAGAGTTGATACACAAGAGGGGTAGAAAAGATGAGAAGGGACTTGGCAAGGTTGGAGGAATAGTCAGACATATGGCAACTTAGATTCAATGCAAGAAGTGCAAAGTAATGCACCTGGGAAACAAAACCCAGGAGAAGAGTACACAATAGCAGGGAGGTACTAACAACAACAAAATGAAGGACCTGGGAGTAGTCATATCAGATGACCTAAAGGTGGGTAAGCAATGTGAGAAGTCAGTAAGGAGAGCCAGGGGGATACTGGGATGCATAGGAAGGGGCATCACAAGTAGAAAAAGGGAAGCTATTATCCCTTTGTACAGACAGTTGGTGAGACCCCATCTGGAGTACTGTGTGCAGTTTTGGAGACCTCATCTATGCAAGGACATAGACAGGATGGAAGCAGTCCAGAGGAGGGCAACTAAAATAGTGCAGGGCCTACATCAGAAACCATATGAAGAGAGACTGAGAGAGCTTAATATGTATACCCTTGATGAAAGGAGAGACAGGGGGGACATGATAGAAATGTTCAAGTACCTCAAGGGAATCAACAAAGTCCAGGAGGGTAGCAACTTTCAGAAAAAGAGATGTGTAAGAACAAGGGGCACAGTTTAAAGATAGAGGGGGGACGGCTCAGGGGTAATGTGAGGAAATTCTTTTCACGGAGAGAGTGGTGGATACATGGAACAGCCTTCCTGAGGAGGTCATTGGGTCTAAAACAGTGGGGAATTCAACATGCTTGGGACAGACACAAAGCAATTATAGTGTGGGGTTGCAGGAAGCAGGCTGTTGGTTAACTAGAATCTGCAGCTTACCCAATAGGTAGGGAAATGGGCAGACTGGGTGGGCCAAGTGGTCCTTTTCTGCCATCAAAGTCTATGTTTCTATGTTTCTATCTCCCCTTTTTCTGCCATTCTAAGTATTCTTTCTATCATTTCCTCCCCCCTGAGAAGGGGGTCTGTATACAGCCCCTGTGCGGGTTGTATTGTTATAATATAATTGTAATATTATAATATAATTATATCATCAACCTTCTGCTTCATTAATTTTTCTATTATTTATGGTAGGGATCCCTGTCCTCAAAATACCAATCATTACTCGAAACAACCATTATTTCTCTATTTATTTATGTAACAATTTGGTTATTGGGAAAGGCGCACTGAGCCAAACCTGGTTTCCAGATGAGACCCAAAAAATTTTGATGTTGATGACTATTTTGTTTTAAAACTTATTCTAATCAAAAAATTCATCAGCTGATTGCACAAGCACCAATAACCACTCCAATTTGTAGCCACCTCATAAATCACACAACGACGCTCACACAGACATTCAATTATACAAACCTAATGGTACTGTTTACATAGACTATTATATAAAATATAAAAAAAGACTCAAAACTGGATAAAGAAAAAAAGGATAGAACAAAAATAAAGGAAATGCATTCAGAATCAAGCCTAAGTGAATTAAACAAAAGTAGGCTGATTTTCCAGTCGCCCAACTAAGCAGAATGAACTACATGTCACAGTTTGTGTCCTCACATGGGTAGTAGCACACTAGGGTGATTAATTGCAAGTTTTGTGGTGGTGGCGATTTTGGTATTTGAGAGTGGGTTAAAGATTGAGTCCAAAGAGGATTGTCTGGTGTGGCCAGGGGATACTGTAGTTTGTCATGGCATTTTACAAAGGCAAGGATGTTAGAGAACATGTTAATTCCCTAATAAATATGTATGCTTTCAAATGGAAAATGCAGAGACATTGTTACTATGTCTCCACTGCATCAATAATATTCATGAAATGTTACACTGTGGTAGAGATAATATTTACATTATCTCAAGATATCAAAGTAAAAAAAAAGCTTGAAATAGATTGTGGTGCGCACAACATAACAGGGTTTGATTCCCACACATGACCACAACACAATCAATCTGAGCAGTAACCTGAAAATAAAATAATAGTAGTAGAACAGAAAAGACTGTAATGGAATTCAGTAATGATAAAAATCACATTGCAGTTTACTATGTAAGGCCAACGGGAGATTATCTGAAACACACGCTGCTTTCAATATTAAGCTAAGTTTCTTTTTTTTATTTGAGATGATCCATTTGTGACATTTTTAAAACAATTTCACATAAATCATGAGGTTGTGAAAAGGGATTGATTTGATTTATCAAACATCAGTTTCTGATCTGTGTTCAGACTGCGGTGCTATTTCGGTAAAACAAGCAACAGCTTGGAATGAGCTTACACGGCAGCGCGCTCAATACAAACAACATCCATTCACACTTCCTCGAGCCATTTCAGAATGTAAATACTCATAAAAGCACTTGTCAGAGATAAACAGCAAAAATGTAAAAAAAAGAACACAAACTGTTTATTTTAACATTCAAACTTTAATAAATATTTTAAGCAGCTATTGTACAACATAAAAATAATGAAATAACTAATTTCTGTCCCCTTTAAAATTCATCACCAGCTTGTTCCCAGCAAACCAATCTTGAACTCTAACAAAGTCTTCTTGAAGAGATCCAGTGAGAGCTGCAGCATTCTTACCACTGGTTGCCTGGATTGCATCATCAACATAAAGTATGACTTTGCAGTTCTGGCAAGCAGAAGGCATGTTAATAAAAAGAAAAATGGCTAAAAAGCAGCGGTCCCAGAATGGACCTTTTGGGGGACTATGTTGTTGACTTTGTTTCAAGTAGATCTAATATTGCTTAATTTTACTTTCTGTTTGTCAAAGAATTTTGAAATCAGTTTCATGGATTACTTCCCAATCTAAGTTCAAATACCTATCTGCAAAAAAGTGGTGGTCCACTAAATCAAATGTTTTAGCCAAGTCAATACAAGCCACCCAGCCATGTCCCCACTGTCCAAGGCAGCACCCAGGAAGTCCAAATACATCAATAAAGCAGCTGCAGTACTGCACTTATTTTGAAAGCCATGTTCAGCTTTAGTCAGCATGTCACAATCCTCGATATACCTCATCAATTGTTCATACACAATTGTCTCCAGTACCTTGGACAGTAGGGAAAGGAGTAAGATTGGCCTATAATTGCTGGTTATTGTATTGTCTCCTCCTTTAAACACAGGGATGACCACTGCCTGCCTCAAAGTTCTGGAGACTCTTCTGTGCATAATGATACATTAAATGTATTTCTGATAGGAGCTGCCACCTTATCAATTGGTATTTTCAAGAGTACCATATCAAAACCATCACTTCCTACATTAGTTTTTGTATTCATTTTGTTTACTTTTTTACTTCTTTCTCTGTAACATGCTTAAAATAAAGTCCTCTCTCAGCCCTATTATTTCTTTCTTTTTTTACTTTCTATACAGGATTGTTTGCCTGTGTAGAAAATGAACTCAAAAAAAGTGTTGAATTAATTTTCTAGATCAAATGGTTCTAGCACAAAAACATCACCTCTCTGCACTGCCTTGGGAAATATTTTATTATCTTTGCCTAAGATTTGATTAATACTGTCTCAAAACATTCTACACTTTTTGGCTTTCCCATTTTGCTTTTCTTGAAAGTAATTAGCCTTAGCTCTCCAAATAGTCACTTTACATCTGTAACGCATTTGCTTAAATGCTATTTTATACCTTTCCTGGCCACTATACTTGTATTTTAACCACATTATGTCCCTCTCCCTCTTTAATTGTCTAGTTTACCCTGTTTTCTTTATTGGTGCAAATTCATCACATATTTGATTAAATTCAGTAATAAAAAACTCTAAGGCCAAATCAGCTGACAAAATATTATTAATAAATGACCACACAACACTATTTAACATGTACTTAAAATGGAGAAAAAAAGGATGAAGGTTAATACCACTTGTCACTATCAGGAGCTAGAAGATAATAAGCTTAAAGTAATCATTGAGCTGACAGAAAGCGTAAAGATAGGAGTTAATGGGGGAATGGTTTGATGGTGGTGAGGGTTGACAAATGGCTTCCAGTTGAAACTATAGAGACTGGAGGATGCTGCCATCAGGAAGCCAGGGACCAGTTTCTGGAGGAGAGAGGACAGATGAGGAAAGGGTAGGAGAAGGGGCAGAATGTTCTGAGTATGACAAAGGGAGACAGAGAACAGGAGACAAGGGAAGATAGGAGTTGGAAATGAGAAACAGAGGAGGGTAAGCAATAGAAGGAGCATAGTAAGAAGGTGCAGAGGTCAGATCTACTGTTTAATAAAGCAGCACTTAAGTAAAATTCTGTGGCACAATTTCAGATCACGTGGCACATACTATATAAGCAACAGAAATGCAACTATAAATCATATTTAGCTAAGAAGCAAGTATACAGAAACAAGGCAACAACTGACATCAGTATATAGAAAAGCTGTTTTTAAGATATGCAGCCTAGAGTTTACCAGCTAAACCATGCAATAGGGTTGTAAAATACTGTAGATAGAATGACATATTACTTGGTTACAGCAGTACTAACTTTTTTTGCTTCATTAGTGGAGTATTAGCATCAGGTAACCTATCAAGTGAATGATCTACACTTGATCAGGAATTTATACTGCCACAGGCATACTTAGTCTGACATTGGGACCATGAGAAGACAAGAGAAAAGAAGGTGCAGTACAACCAGGAGGCTCTATAGGCATTTTCTTAGTAGATTCTATAAACTCTATTTGCTGCGCCATTATAACTGTATGCACAATATTCTGTTTGATATAGTCTGTGCCTCCAGAAGAAATAAATGTGCCTTTACAGGTATATTTGGGATCCTGCTGTGTTGCCATGCCAACTTGCATCTCTAATATAATGCTGCCAAACCTGTCTGAAGGTTGTGTAAGAAACATCACTGCCAGTACTTAAATATACATTACATCTAGCTGCTGTTGTGGTAACTCTGATAAACTAGTGCTGCCATCTCCTCCATAATCATCATTGTTGGTACCATCAGCACCACCACCAGTACTGCAATGGCTACCACCACAACAACCACCCTTGCTTCATTTGGTTGCTGTAAAAAAATCATAAAAAACCAGTGTGTATTGCATTCAGTTGCACTCACCATGGGAAACACTATGCTAAGGGTTGTTGATTCTGCACCAAAATCTTTGGTAGCCTACATTAAGGATTTGGGGGATCATTCCATTAACGGTGGCCTATTCATGGATTGATCCCCAAATTCCTTAAAATAGCTACATCACAGATTGCACTACCTATTGCTAAAATATTTAATCTTTCATTTGATGCTAAACTAATACCTGTTGTCTGGAAGGTAGCTTCTGTAGTTACCCTATTCAAAAAAGGGAAACATAGAAAAAGGGGTGTGGATATGGGCAGCAGAAGGGTGGGGCTGAGGGGAGGCTGGGGCAACACTCTGAAATTACAGGACATTATGTTACAGCAAGCAGGAGGGGGGATATTAGGGACAGAGGACCCTTAGACAGGGATGTTGATGCTAAGGGGAAAGCGTACGGGGTGAACATTCTGAATACAAAGAGAGTGGAGGGGGAAGAGTCAGGAGGAGCTGTTGTGGGGAAATCTAGTAAAGCAGACATTGAGAAGGGAGGGGCTGTTGTGGGGGAAGCCTAAAACAGCAGACTGTGGGAAGGGAGCTCCTAAGGAGAACAGAGCAAGAGGGGAGGATGAGAGGCAGTTTCGAGGTGCAGTCAGGGGAAACTCGGGTTACTTGATGGAGGCTGACATAGAGTGTCACAATAAATTTGAGCTACTAAGCAACCTAGAGGGGGAGGAAGGGGTTGGTGGAAATGAGGAAACTGATACAGAGGCCGGAGGGAGGGAGTCAGATACCCATAGGGCATCACAGACCGGCAATGGAAAGGATAGAAATAGTCCCAGAGGGAGAAGGGGAAACATAAATGCTAAGCAGATGGGGGAGATGCAACATATTGCAGACATGAGGGAGGAGAGCATGACTGGAGAGGAACTGGGAGACAGGGAGGAGGGGGAGGAGCCCCCCTTCAGCAGGGGGGTCAGTATCAAGGATGGGGCCCTAGCTAAAGGGGACTGACAGAGAGCCTCTGGAGGTAGGGGTACTATTACAAGGGGGGGGAGTATGGCAGTGTGGGGGAAGGGGAAACCATCAGGGCCAGGATAAATGGTTCAGATAAGAGAGGGTTAAAGGGGACACCTATTCAGAGGGGGCCTGAGTTAAGTGGGCAAAATAATGAGGGAGGCAGAAAGGGGAGGGTGATAAGGGGGTCTCTAATAAGGCAGGAAGACTCCCATGGAATTGAGATCATGAATAAAGGGAGGATGGGGAGCTGAGAGTGCATAGTGGAGGTAGCCATAAGGATGATGGCAGTGTTAAGATTCTGTTATTGGGAGACTCGATGATTAGGGGTATCCAGTGGGAGGGACAGGGGGGTGGATGCCATAGCCAGGTGAAGGTAGTGAGTATCTCTGGGCTGACAGTGCACAGAGCAAAGTTCATGGTGTACGAACTGGTTAGGGATTGTGGAGGGAAACCGGATTTCCTGGTGCATTTGGGAACTAACGATCTAGAGGGAAATAGCATTTTGGAAATCCAAGCAAGGTTCCAAGAACTTGCCAGAGTCTGTCGGGATAATGGATGCAACATTTCCTTTTCGGAGATATTGCCAGTACCAAAGGCCTCAGTGGAGAAAAAAATTAAGATCACAGAGGTTAATGACTGGCTTAGGAAGTGGGGTGAAGAGAGTGGGTTGGGGGTGTTAGGGAACTGGAAAGGAGTTTGGGAGGATAAGGGACTGTATGCCAAGGACAGGCTTCATCTTGCCCCATTAGGGAAGGAAGTCCTTAAACAGGGATGGCTGACTACATTCTAAGAAAGGTGGGGTTTAAACTTGTGAGGGGAAGGGATAAGGGAGGGCTGACCAGAAGCTCTCTCCTCCAGATGAGGGAGTAGCCTTCAAACCCAAGGGGAGGGGAAACAGACTGGGGGAGGTTTCAGGAGGAGAGAGGAGGATGGAAGTATAAGGAACCTGGATGGGGTTTAACAAAGGGATCAGGGATAAGGGGGGAGGTGTTAGTAAATGCCAGGAGCTTGGGAAACAAGTTGCCAGAGTTCCAGGCCATGCTGTTCAAGTGGGGATGGATGTGGCGGTGGTCACGGAGATGTGGGCCAACAAAAACCATGACTGGGACCTAAATGTGCGGGGGTACACTATGCTTAGGAAGGATAGAAAGGAGGGCAGAGGGGGTGGAGTGGCTATGTTCATTAGAGATGACATAGAAATTGCTATGGTAGAAGAGGCAGAGGGAAACGTGGAGGCCTTAAAGGTCACCTTACGATTCCCAGCAGGAGATAAGGTCAAGCTGTGTGTAGTATATAGGCCCCCCGGGATGGGTGATGTTCTGGAGGATGGTTTGCTGGACATCATTGCCCAGTGTGGACCAAAAGGGGAAGGAGTGGTGTTGATGGGGGACCTTAATATGCCAGGTACAAACTGGGGAACCATGTCCTCTAAGGTGGCCAAGGAGGAGAGGCTGTTGGATGGCTTCCAGGATGTGTTCTTAACACAGCATGTGATGGAGCCCACAAGGGAGGGGCATGTTCTGGATGTGGTTCTGGCAGATGGGGATCTGGTTGTAAAGGATCCCCTGACTGAGAGCGACCACAATACTGTCTGGTTTCAAATAAGCATGAGGGAAGGGGGGGTGAGATCTAGGACACTGGCAGTGGACTTCTGGGGGGCAGACTTTGTGGGCATGGGAAATATTCTCAAGGATCACTTGAAGGGGATTACATCAATGACAAATGTGGAAAGGAGATGGGAGGTCATAAAACAGGGACTTCATGAGGCAGTCAGGACCTGCGCTAAGGTGAAATGTAAGGGAGCAAGGTCACATAAACCATGCTGGTGGTCCAGTGAGGTTCAGGTAGCGGTCAGAGAAAAGAAGGCGGCCTACAAAAAATATAAAACAACAAGAGGGGATAGGGATAAGGAAATGTACCATCTTGCATCTAGAAAAGTCACCCGGCTGGTGAGGGGGGCAAAGTCCAGTAAAAAGCAGCGGCTGGCACAGGGGATGCATGGAGGGGAAAAGGGGTTCTTCCGGTACATAGGGGAGCGGAGAAAAACTAAGTGTCATCTCAGCAGATTGAGATCAGAAGGAGGGTGGGTGGAAGAGGTGAGGGACCAGGCAGAGGTATTTAATGAGTACTTTGCCTCTGCGTTCACTAGGGAGGGGGATGGGATTTCTACAAAGCAAGGCACGATGGGGATAGAAGTGGCAGTGAGTGGGATCGGGGGAGCAACAGAAATGGAGCAAGAGGGAGGGAGAGGTACCCCAGGGGTGTCACATCAGGATAAGGATAAAAAGGCCAGTAAGGTGGAGGGGACGGATGATGCTATCTCTGCCAAAAGGGTGTGGTTAGCACTCAAGGCCCTAAAGAAAGACAAATCTCCTGGGCTGGATGGCATTCATCCTAGAGTACTATGGGAATTGGCGGACATACTGGCTGCACCCCTGGTGGAGCTCTTCAACAGGTCACTTGAGACAGGGAGGGTACCTAGGGATTGGCGAGAGGCACATGTGGTGCCAATCCATAAAGGGGGGTTGAGGGAAGTACAAGGTAACTATAGACCCATCAGTTTGACCTCGGTGGTGGGAAAATTAATGGAGAGTATACTAAAGGAACGATTGGGGGTGTACTTGGAGGAGGTGGGAGGTCTGGATAGTCGGCAACATGGGTTTGTGTCAGGTAGATCATGTCAAACCAATCTTGTGGAGTTCTACGAATGGGTAACATCAGAACTGGACAGGGAAAGCCTGTGGATGTATTATTCTTGGACTTCAGCAAGGCATTTGACTCTGTCCCCACAATGGTCTGGTGGAGAAACTGATGGGGTTGGGAGTAGGCCTTTGATGGTCAGATGGATTGGAAACTGGCTAGCTGGATGCACCCAGAGAGAGTGGTCTGTGGGGAGCTCTCGAACCTAGAGAGGTTGGTAGTGGGGTACCCAGAGGCTCGGTCCTGGGTCCGATCCTGTTTAATGCATATATCGGACATCAGGGAGGTATAGGGTGTGAAATGAGTCTTTTCGCTGATGACTCCAAGATGGGAGCAGTGGTTGAGGGAGAAGAGGGGAGGTTGGCCCTACAAGGTGACCTGGACACCATGGAAAGCTGGGCTCGCACATGGAAATTAAATTTCAATATCACCAAGTGCAAGGTGTTACATCTTGGGCGGGGAAACCCTAAACACAGGTACACCTTGGGAGTGGAGCCGCTGGAGGCCTCGCTAGGGGAAAAAGACCTAGGGGTCATGGTGGATGCATGTAGGAATAAATCTGAGCAGTGCAGAAGAGCGGCTGGCAAGGCAAACAGGATGTTGGGATGCATCGTAAGGAGGATCACCTCTAGGAGCAAGGAAGTGATTCTGCCACTGTACAATGGACTGGTTAGACCACACCTTGAGTACTGTGTACAGTACTGGAGACCACACTTGAAGAGGGACATACAGCTCCTGGAGAGGGTACAGAGGAGGGCAACTAAGATGATCACGAGGGTGGGGATTTGACGTATGAGGACAGACTTGAGGAGCTCTGCCTGTTTTCATTGGAGGAGAGGAGAAACAGGGGGGACATGATTGAGGTCTTCAAGTACCTCAAGGGAATAAATAGAGTAAACATGAAGGGGATCTTTAGACTAAAGCAGGGAGGTATCACCAGAGGGCATGGTTTGAAGTTGGAAGGTGGAAGGGTGAGGGGGGAAGAGGAGGAGGTTTTTCACTGAGAGGGTGGTGGACCCTTGGAATGCACTGCCTGGTGAGCTGGTTCTGAGATCCACAGTGGAGGGCTTCAAGAGAGGGTGGGACAGACACAGAAAGTGGATGTATCAGATGATGGCCTGTCCCAGGGGGGTGGGGATGGATGATAGGGGTTTCTGGAACACAAGGTGGGGGAGGGCCTCTGCACCCAACTAGGAATCTGAGGTTTGAGCAGACTCGATAGACCATAAGGCCTAATCTGCTGGCAAATAGTATGTTAGTATAGTGTCTTGGACAGCCAAAGACCGATTTCCATTCTCTTAGCCTTAGCTAATGTCCAAGAGAGGATCATCCACATTCAGCTCATCTCCTAATTGGATCAGTATAAGCTGCTGTCTGAGGAACAACATGACTTAAAGAAAGATCCCAAAACTCACACAACTCTAATAAAATTAATTGACGCTGTGCACCAAGCCATGGACAATGGTTTAATGGTCAGTGCCAAATCAATGAATCTGATATTTTCAAACTACCTGCAACATAGGACACAAATTGTTAAAATAGGCAAAGATACTTCCAGGGCTAATACAATCACATGCTTCCAGTACTAATACAGTCACATGTGGTATCCCTCAGGAATCCATTCTAGGACCCTTTTATTCAAGATTTTCAGTAATAACTTGCCAAGAATTTGCAATATTGATAAAACTGAGCTCTATGCTGATGAATCAGTTATGTATATGGGTAGAACATTAATAAAATAAATACAAGGGCATTATTTCCACTATTTACAACAAAAGCATTTTTCAGGATTTTAGTATATTAACCTTGGATGGTGCTTAGCTTGAAGTGATTGTTTCAAATTTCTGGGCATAATAATTAACACTTGCCTTACTTTTGGTAGCCATATTCAATTAAGGTACTGTACGTAAAACAGCTGATACTAAAGTGAGAGCTGTACAAAGCATCTTACTCCCTCTAATCAACTAAAATCTCCACTGTGACAGATACTGCCCAGACACCATCTGGGCATAAAAAAAAGAGGTTTATAATGCAATGCAGTCAAATTTTCTTCCTCACTAGGCATCAGGTCTCACCATTGTACTAATTTTGAACTTCTTAGTTGGCTGCAACCAGAATACAGAGTCCAGTTAGCAGTAGCCAACTTTGTTTTCAAGGTCCTGCAGAGAAATATACTTCAACCCTTTTCCAAGATGTTCATGTTTGTCAATACCTCAATCTCACACTCTACAGCAAACAACTTATTAGAAATTATGTTCATTCACATGGGCATAGGGCAGAAATCTTTCAGCTACCAGGCCAATTCTCTCTGGCACACCATTCCATCCTTCTTTCAGATGGTCTGCATAACCTAAAGATTTCTCTTCCAAACTGAAAGGTCACCTACAAAAGCTTAATACTGGCTCATGTTTTTTGTAGTCTGTATTTTAGTATGCAATATGTTTGCTAGTTCACATTCCCATATGTTATTACCATAGCCTGTACACTGAGTATATGATACTTCGTATTTTGTACATTGTGTGCTATTGTATCATGTTTCTACAATGTATTGTACTTTTTAGTACCTGGATTATGCCTGAAAAAGGTGTTACTTAAACTCTGTGAAATAGGTGTTTGAAAGGAAGGAAGGCACTCATTGGGGTGGTGGGTCAGAGTTGTAGTTGATTGCTTCTGGAGGGCACAGGCCTCATCCCACCCATCATGCCCCCACTGCACCCACCCCAAGTGCATCATTTCGTTTATATCAGGGGTTCTGACATCACTTCCCCAAAAGTACAAAGGACATACACCTGTTCATATCCTTAAGAGCACAGCATACTGAATAGGGGATAAACACACTCACATGCACTAAAAACAAAAGCAACAACAACCAAAACATCTTAATCAGGAAGGGAGACAGACGTGTGGGGAGTGGTGCAATACACTGGCTGTGGAGCAGCAGTCTTCTGGGAGACGTTCTGGAGGCTGTGTTGCTGATCTATTTGCAGGCAGCTCTCTGGTCTGAGGGAGGAGGCTGCCCATCTCCATGCTGACCTGGTGAGGATTCAGGAAACCTCCTCCACCACCCAGGGACCACCCAGGACACCACCACTTCTTCAGAGGTTGCCAAGAAAAAGGAGCAGTTTGACAACGGTGGGCTCAAGGAGGGTGAGGGTGGTGGAACAGAAGTGCATCCCTCCAGTTGTGCTTCTCCACAATTTCATTCACCATTCTGGCAGAGCTTTTTTCCTTATGGAGGCACCTGCAGTGGAGATCAAGGAGGATGCTGTGAACCTCCACAAAGAAGACCCACTGGAGGGTGGCACAGGACCCTACAGAGGAAGGAAACAACTCCTGGTGGGGGACTCAATTGTTAACATGATAGAACTGGGGGAGGGAGGGGAGAAGGAGGTAAGGTGCCTGCCTGGTGCCATGGCTTGGAGGGACAGGAGGTGAATCCTCAGGATCATGGGAGCAGCTGCACAGGGGAAGGAGCCGGATGTCATTTTCCACCTAGGAACAAATAACCTGGCTGGGAATGGGATCAGAGCAGTGCAGCAGGAGTTTGTGGAGCTGTGGAGGGGCCTTAGACATGCAGCAGGAATGGTAACTTTCTTAGAAGTGCTGCCTGTATATGGCATGGGTGAGGTTAGGGCACTCCGCACCATGGGATTCAATTAATGGTTGAAAAACTGGTGTGGAGCTCAGGGAATTGGCTTCATTGGGGATTGAGGGTTAACATGGAGGGATGCAGGCCTAAACTGGTGTGATGGTCTGCATCTGTCCAGGAGGGGAACCAGGATCCTAGGTGATAGGTTTAAATGCTTCATTGACAAGCATTTAAACTAACCAAGGGGGAGGCACTGTAGTGAATCAGGGAAATCCCAGCCCCCCCCACCAAAACAGGGTAGCTAGTGAAGTAGACACAAAGGTAGAGAAGTCAATAGGGAGCAGAAGAGGGGTAAATCCAGAAAAAGGCAAAGGCAGTAAGGACTGGGATGGGTCTAAAAGGGGTAAGGCAATCAAAAAATGGAGGGCGATGAGTACCAATGTCCCCAATGTCCATAGTCTGTGTAACAAGCTCCCTAAACTAGTGGCCTTGATGGAAGAGGGATGCCTGGATATTGTGGCAGTCACAGAAACATGGCACACAGAGAACCATGACTGGAATGTCAACAGGCAGAGAACACCAGGAGGAAGGAGTGCTGTGTGACTGGACTTCTCTACTGGGACTATACTGCCCTCCTTCCCTCACCTCCACCCTCCCACCCAAAGCTAGTTCTACCTTTATAGGTATAGGATTTGACTGACAACAGGAACTTCCTGTTTGGGAGCAGGAAGTGAATGATCACAGAGCCACCAAAGACTCGCCATCCTAGAAGGGCAAGAGTGTGTCTCTGGCCCCTAGCTGCTGGAGGTCTGCCTCTGAGCAAATAAGGGGTCTACTGAGAAATACAGGATCTTCTTGTCTCAGAACAGGACAATCAGGAGCTTAAAGGGCACAGAGGCAGTAAGTAAGTAGGGAGAGAAGAAAAAAAACAGAGGAAAGAGTAAGGATTCCAAACAACAGTGAAGGGATCAGAAGTAAGACATGATGGGAGTGGTGCAGTGCAGTGGCTGTGGAGCAACAGTCTTCTGGGAGATGTTCTGGAGGATGTGGTGTTGTCCCATCTGCAGGCACCTCTCTGGGCTGAGGGAGGAGGTTGCTCATCTCCAGACTGAGTTGGCCAGCATTTGTGGGACCTCATCTTCCATCCAGGATCACTGCCGTTGTCTCAGAGGTTGCCAAGAAGGAGGAGTGGTTGGACCACAGTGGGCTCAGGGAGGGTGAGGGTGGTGGAACAGAGGTGCATCTCTCCAGTTGTACCGCTCCACAATTCCTATGCTGTTCTGGCAAAGTGTGGTTCCTCTACGAAGGCACCCATAGTGGAGACAAGAAGGATGCTGGGAACCTCCATAAGGGAGACCCACAGGAGGGTGGCATGGGACCCCACAGGGGAAGGAAACAACTCCTGGTGGGGGACTCCATTCTTAGGAAGGTAGAACTGGGGGAGGAAGTGGAGAGGGAGGTAAGGTGCCTGCCTGGCACCATGGCTTGGAGGGACAGGGAGTGAATCCTCAGGATCGCCAGAGCAGCTTCACAGGGGAGGGAGCTGGATGTCATTGTCCATCTAGGGACAAAGAAATGGATCAGAGCAGTGCAGGAAGAGTTTGTGGAGTTGGAGAGGGGCCCTAGACAAGTAGCAAGCACGGTAACCTACTCGGAAGTGCTGCCTGTCTATGGCATAGGTGAGGCTAGGGTGCTCCATATCATGGGATTCAATCAGTGGTTGAAAAACTGGTGCAGAGCTCAGGGATTTGGCTTCACTGGGGACTGGGAGTCCACCTGGAGTGATGTAGGCCTATACTGGCATGATGGGCTGCATCTGTCCAGGAGGGAGAACCAGAATCCTAGGTGATAGGTTTAAATGCTTCATTGGCAAGCATTTAAACTAGCCAAGGGGGGAGGCACTAGAAAGGAGCAGGGAAATCCTAGCACCCCCAAAAAGTCAGGGTAGTAAGTGAGGTAAACACCAAGACAGAGATGTCGATAGGAATAAGGGCAGGGGTAAATGGAGAATGTGACAAAGGACAGGGATGAGGCAAAAAGGAGTAAGGCCATCAGGAAATGGAGGGTAATGAGTACCAATGCCCACAGTCTGGGCAACAAGCTCCTTGAACTGGTGGCCTTGATGGAAGAGGGATGCCTGGATATTGCAGCAGTCACAGAAACATAGTACACAGAGAACCATGACTGGGATGTTAACATACCAGGGTACATAACCTACAGGAGAGACAGGGAGGGGAGAAGTGGGGGAGGAGTATCTCTCTACATAAAGGAAGGGATAAAAGCAACTGAACAAAAGAGAGAACAGGGAGGAGAGGAGGCACTGTGGGTCACCTTAGAGACAGGAAATGGCACTACAATCTGCACCGGGGTTGTATATAGACCCCCATTTCAGGGGGAAGGAATGGACAAGGATATGATAGAAGGCATTCTTAGGATGGCAGAGAAAGGGGAGATACTTTTGATGGGAGACTTGAACATGCCAGATGTTAACTGGAGCACATTTGCTGCAACCACATCCAAGAGCAGGGCCATTCTCAATGTCCTACAGGTGGTATGCCTCAGACAGCTAGTTTCAGAACCCACTCATGAGGGAGCAGTCTTTGACCTCATCCTCTCAAATGGGGACAGTGAAAGGATCTCAGATGTAGAAGTGGGTTGCCATCTGGGAACAAGTGACCATCAAACAGTGTGGTTCACGATAAACTCAGCTACAGAGTCAAGCCATACAAAAGTGAGGGTACTGGACTTCAGGAGGGCTGACTTTGGCAAGATGGGAGAATGCCTTAGAAAAGCACTAGCAAAGAGGCTAGAAGGAGGGGTGGAGCAACAATGTGGAAACATCAAAACTGCCATCACAGAGGCAACAAGCCTTTGTGTGAAGCAAATAAACAAATCAAAATAAAAGAAAAAGCCACTATGGTTCTCAAAAGTGGTGGTGGTGAAAGTCAGGGAGAAAAAGATAGCATTCAGGAATTATAAGGAAACACAGAAGGAGCAGGACAGAGAGCTGTACAGTTAAAGTAGAAGGAAGCGGGTAAGGCAGTCAGAATAGCAAAGGCTGAAACTAAGGAAAAGATAGCCAACTTGGTTAAGAAGGGGGATAAAACCTTTCATAGGTACATCAGAGAGCATAGAAAGACAAAGGGAGGGATAGTGAGGCTGAATAGAATTGAGAGTGGGTGGGTAGAGAGGGAAAGTGAAAAAGCAGGAATACTGAATACATATTTATGCTCAGTATTCACAAAAGAGGAGGTGGGGGAGGTGCCTAATCCAATTAACAGAAGTACTCTTGATAGGGGGGTCGATCCCAGTCCTTTCACAGAAGAAAGGGTTCTGAAAGAACTCCTAAAACTGAAGGTGAACAAGGCAATGGGGCCTGATGGAATTCACCCCAGAATTCTAAAAGAATTAAGGGGAGAACTAGTGAAACCACTAACTACCCTTTTTAACAAATCATTGGAGGATGGTGTAGTACCTTAAGACTGGAGGAAGGTGGATGTGATTCCCCTTCATGAAAGTGGGACCAAGACAGAGGCAGGAAACCACAGACCTGTCAGTTTGACCTCTGTTGTAGGGAAAGTGATGGAATCATTTCTGAAGGAAAGAATTGTTGAGTACCTAGAGGCCAGTGGGGCACAGTACCCAAGGCAGCATGGGTTCACAGCGGGAAGGTCGTGTCAGATGAATCTAATTGATTTCTTTGACTGGGTAAACAAAGTAGTAGACCAGAGAGGGGCTGTGGACATGGCCTACCTAGACTTTAGCAAGGCATTTGACACAGTCCCACACAAAAGATTAATTGTCAAATTAACCAGCCTGAGAGAGGGTCACAGGGTGGTAGCCTGGGTAAAACATTGGTTAGACAACAGGACATAGAAGGCAATTGTAAATGGAGTCCACTCTGAAGAAACAGGGGTTACTAGTGGTGTACCGCGGGGTTCAGTACTGGGTCCAGTCCTTTTTAATGTCTTTATAAGTGACATTGCAGAGGGCCTGGAAGGAAAAGTATGCCTCTTTGCAGATGACACAAAGATCTGCAACAGGGATGATACACAAGGAGGCATGGAAAGGATGAGAAGGGACTTGGCAAGGTTGGAGGAATGGTCAGAAGTATGGCAGCTTGGATTCAATGCAAAGAAGTGCAAAATAATGCACCTGGGAAACAAAAACCCAGGAGAAGATTACACAATGGGGGTAGTAATAACAAACAAAAATGGAAAGGGACCTGGGGTAATCATATCAGATTTCCTTAAGGTTAGAAAGCAATGTGAGAAAGCAGTAGGGAGGGCTGGGGGTATACTGGGATGTATAGGGAGAGGCATCACCAGCAGAAAACAGGAAGCTGTTATCCCTCTGTACAGACAGTTGGTGAGACCCCATCTGGAGTACTGCATCCAGTTCTGGAGACCCCATCTCTGCAAGGACATAGACAGGATAGAAGCAGTCCAGAGGAGGGCAACTAAAATGGTGCAGGGTCTGCAAGAGAAACCATATGAGGAGAGACTAAAGGAGCTTAATATGTATACCCTTGAGGAACGGAGAGGGGGGCATGATAGAAACTTTTAAGTACCTCAGTGGAATCAACAAAGTCCAAGAGGGTAGCATCTTTCAGAAAAAGGGATGTGCTAGAACAAGGGGACACAATTTAAAGATGGGGGGGCAGTTCAGGGGCAATGTGAGGAAGTATTTTTTCTCAGAAAGGGCGGTGGATGTATGGAACAGCCTTCCTGAGGAGGTTGTGGGGTCTAAAACTGTGGGAGAATTCAAGAATACATGGGACAGACATAAGGCAGTTCTTGTTGGGGGGTAAGAAGAAATAGGCTGTTGGTTAACTAGGATCTGCAGCTTATCCTGTAGGTAGGGAAATGGGCAGACTAGGTGGGCCAAGCGGTCCTTATCTGCTGTCAAAGTCTATGTTTGTATGTTTCTATGTTACACGATCTACAGGAGGGACAGGGAGGGTAAAAGAAGTGGAGGATTAGCTCTCTACATAAGGAAAGGAATCAAAGCAACAGAACTGAATGATAAACATGGAGGGAAGACGGTACTGTGGGCCACCCTTGAGACAGGAAATGGCACCACAATCCGCACAGGGGTTGTTTACAGACCCTCGTCTCAGGGGGAGGCAATGGAAAAGGAAATGATAGAAGGAATCCTTAGAATGGCAGAAAAAGGAGAGATATTGTTGATGGGGGACCTGAATATGCCAAATGTTAAATGGAGCACCTTTACTGCAGTCACATCCAATAGCAGGGTCATTCTCGATGCCCTTCAAGGTTCATGCCTCAGATAGCTAGTGTTGGAACCCACTCGGGAGGGAGCAGTCCTAGATCTGGTACTCTCAAATGGGGATGGAGAGACGATTTCAGATTTAGAAGTGGGTATTCATCTGGGAACAAGCGATCACCAAAAAGTGTGGTTCACAATAAACACAGCTGTAGTAGTAGTAGTAGTAGTAGTAGTAATAGTATTTTATTCATAGACCATGAAAGGGAATTAACTCAATTGGGCAATGCTCATTTGCAATGAGATCCCAGAGTACATCCATACAAGTTTCCAGTCATACTCCATTACATAAAATCAAAAACAAAACTTCACTTAGGACATATGTGCAATGTACAATTGTATATACAAACAATTATGGTTACAAAATATCTAGATGAATAAATGATTTTATGTTATACCTATAGAGCAACAAGATAAGGGACTCAATCCCTGTTCCAGATACCATTTATTTATAAAACATTTTCTAATCTCACTAGTTGTGCTCCAAAGTTCAATTTGGAATTAAGTTCCAAATTGTTACTCCCCTGAATGGGAAGGAAGACCTCCCTACTTTAAGATTGCAGTTGGGTACAACAAACTCAATACCTTGTGCAGACAGCAAACATAGTTTGATTGACCTAATCCTGAATATTTCCATGACATATCTAGGGACAGATTCATTAAAGACTTTTAACATTAACTGGGAAGTATGAAGATTTCTTCTAGTTTGCAGTCTAATCCAATGCAACATATGATACATTTGACAATGATGCATTCTAAAAGGTACATCTAATACAAATCTAGCTAGCTTATTTAACAATATGTCAAGTCTATCTAAGTAGGTTTTTGGTGCTCCAGCATACGAAACATCCCCATAATCTATGGTGGGAATAATCATGGTATTAACAATTTTTCATCTGGTTTCAATATTCATAAAGGACCTTAAATGATACAAAATCCCTAGTTTTTTCTTAACATTTCTAATAGTCATGTCTATATGATCTCGGCACTTTAAAGAACTGTCCAACCACATACAGAGATACTGGTACCCCGCTACCTGTTGGATATTTGTCCCATCCAGAGTCTGGATGGTCAAAGTATGTTGGTCTTTCTGGTAAGAAGTTCTATGGAATACAATAGAGTGAGTTTTTTTTTGCATTTAGTTTTAATAAGTGCTTCTTACAGTAATTTTCAGTCCTAGTGAATGTGACCTGTAATTTATTTTGGATATCTGTAATTGAATTCCCCTCCACATAATTCAGGGTATCATCGGGATAAAGATGATATTTAATGTCCACATCATCAAACCAAAGCCTGTTGGTATAGACATTAAACAATAATGTAGATTCAAGACATACAAAAGCAAGGGTGTTGGTCTTTAAGAGGACTGACTTTGGCAAAATGGGAGACTGTATCTGCAAAGCACTAGCAAATGGGCAAGAAGGAGGGGTGGAAGAACAATGGGGAAAAAATCAAAACTGTCATCACAGAGGCAACAAGCCTTTGTGTAAAGCAAATCAACAAAACAAAATGAAGGAAAAAGCCACTATGTTTCTCAATAAAAGGTGACAGGGAATGTTAAAGAGAAAAGGACAGCATTCAGGAAATATAAGAAAACACAGAAGGAGCAGGACAGAGAACTATATCAGTTAAACAGAAGGAGGCAGGGAAGGCAGTCAGAACAGCAATGTCCCAAACTGAGGAAAATATAGCCAACTCTGTTAAAAAGGGGGATAAAACCTTTTATAGGTACATTAGGGAGCAAAGAAATACCAAGAGAGGGATACTGAGGTGTAATAAAAGGGAGGGAATGTGGGCCGAGGGTGAAAGTGAAAAGGCAGGGATACTGAATGAATACTTTTGCTCAGTATTCACAAAAGAAGAGGAGTGGTAGGTAACTAAACCAAACAACAGAAACACTCTGGATGGGGTGGGGGGATTGATACCAGTCCATTCATGGAAGAAAGGGTTCTAAAGGAACTCTTAAAATTGAAGGTGGACAAAGCAATGGGGCCTGATGGAATTCACCCCAGAATTCTAAAAGAACTAAGGGGAGAACTAGTGACACCACTGAGTACCGTCTTTAACAAATCATGGGAGAATGGGGTGGTACCAGAGGACTGGAGGATGGCAGATGTGATTCCACTTCTCAAAAGTGGAAGTAAGACAGAGGCAGGAAACTACAGACCTGTTAGTTTGACCTCAGTGGTAGGTAGATGATGGCATCAATTCTGAAGGAAAGAACTGTTCAGTACCTAGAGGCCAGTAGGGCACAGGACCCAAGGCAGCATGGATTGACAGTGGGAAAGTCATGTCAGATGACTCTAATAGATTTCTTTGACTGGGTGATCCAAGTAGTAGACCAGAGAGGGGCTGTGGACCTTTTCTACCAAGACTTTAGCAAGGCATTTGACACAGTCCCAAACAAAAGATTAATAACCAAGTTAGCCAGCCTTGGAGTAGGTCTCAAGGAGGTAGCCTGGGTAAAAAATTGGCTGGACAACAGGACGCAGAATGTAATAGTAATTGGATTTAACTCTGAAGAAAGGGGGGTTACTAGCGGGGTACAACAGGGTTCAGTACTGGGACCGGTCCTCTTTAATGTCTCTATACTATAAGTGACATTGCAGATGGACTGGAAGGAAAAGTATGTCTCTTTGCATACAACACAAAGATCTGCAACAGGGTTGATACACAAGGTGGGGTTGAAAGGATGAGAAGGGACTTGGTAAGGTTGGAGAAATGGCCAAATGTATAGCTGCTTAGATTTAATGCAAAGAAGTGCAAAGCAATGCATCTGGGAAACAAAAACCCAGGAGAAGAGTACACAAAGGGGCAAAATACTAAAAACAACAAAAATGGAAAGGAACCTGGGGGTAGTCATGTCAGATGACCTAAAGCTGGGCAAGCAATGTGAGAAGGCAATAAGGAGGGCTGGGGGGAAACTGGGATGCATAGGGAGAGGCATCACCAGTAGAAAAAAGAAAGTTATTATCCCTCTGTACAGACAGTTGGTGAGACCCCATCTATAGTACTGTGTGCAGTTCTGGAGACCCCATCTCCTCAAGGATATAGGCAGGATGGAGGCTGTCCAGAGCAGGGCAACTAAAATGGTGCAGGGTCTGCACCAGAAACCATATGAAGAGAGATTAAAGGAGCTTAATATGTATACCATCATGGAATGGAGGGAGAGGGGGGAACAAGGGAATCAACAAAGTCCAAGAGGGTAGCATCTTTCAGAAAAAGAGATGTGCAAGAACAAGGGGGTACAATTTAAAGATAGAGGTGGGATGGCTCAGAGGTAATGTGAGGAAGTATATTTTTATGGAGAGAGTTGAGGATGCATGGATCAGCCTTCCTGAGGAGGTTGTGGAGTCAAAAACAATGGGGGGATTCAAGAATGCATGGGACAGACATAAAGCAATTCTCATGGGGGGGGGGAGTAGGCTGTTGGTTAACTAGGATCTGCAGCTTTTCCATTAGGTAGGGAAATGGGAAGACTAGGTGGGCCAATCAGTCCTTATCTACCATCAAATCATATGTTTCTATGTTTCTATGGTGTCTGCTGCCAGTGCATCCACCAAATTAACAACAACAAAAAACCTTAAAAATAAAATGTTTCCACAAGGGCAACAAGTTTTGCAGAACACCGCACTGCACCCATTACAGATATCCCCAACATTTCACATACTCAAAGTCCATAGCTTGGAGCACAGCTTTCTGTTTCACAAGCCACACCACCATATTAAAGACACAGTTCCACCATGTGGCAAAGTTACCAGTGAAGTAACGCTGAGGAACACTGTGTTCTACTGTTAATGGAGGAACTCAACATCTCTGAAGGAATAATGAAAATATGTAGTGATGTCCCAAACAATACCAAGTGTTTCTTTTAACTGTGCATGTTTGTCAAGCACATGACTCACCACCCAATTTAATACAATATATGTGCAAAACAATGAGCATGACAGAAATATCCCTCATTCATTGCTTTCAGCATGTCACTGCTAGTGTCCATCACAATGATGATCACCTTCAGATTGTGAGGGCATATCCAGATGCATAACAGTGACAATTGAATTTTTACTTCATTTGATTGGATGAACTACAAAATGTTTTCCCCACTGTACTTCCACTCCATGATGGACACATAAATTAAGGCACTTCCTCTACTGCTGTGGTTCTGTAAGGCTGTCTGCATCAATATAATTCCCACAGGGGCTGGGGTTAGTAGAGGTGGGCCAGAATAGTAGTTGTGTTTTATTTGGATGCAGTCTAATTGGCAGTGAGACTCAGGAAGTTGTGGTTTGCACTATTGATCCAGAAGTCAATAATGAAATGCATATAACTCCTTCTGCCTTGAAAGCAAGCATCATCGGCATGTGTACTGTCTCATACTTAATTGGAGACCATGCAGAATAGTGAAACATGATGGAAAGTTGTATATGGGCTTCATTTCCTGCAAGTGTCTTCGAAAGCCACTGTGTTTCATCATGGAGAATGAATGAATATCAGCTACCATTGTCTTCCCAAAGTGTTATGTCATTATATACAGGACTTGATGACTAGGTGTCAGTTTAGTGTGGACATGTAATGAATCAGACAGTGCTGTTTGTTTTGCTATAATACAATCAGCTCCAGTTATGGTGATGCTTATGCTGGACCAAAGGCCGGTAGTGGTTGGACTCCTTGTGAAGCAGCACCTGTATCTGGAGAGGAATCAGTTGGCTCAGGCAGCTGGCATTGTGGCCAGATTGGTTCAATGAACTCACCTTATTCCACCACATCCTGCTGCTGGCCTTTCTGACCCAAAAGAAGATTGTGAATGGTGGGAGAAGACCATACCTGGCTACAACATATTCAGAAGAGACAGAGCAGGCAGGAAGGGAGGAGAAGTGGCACTGTATGTGAAAAATGACATAAGGGCCACAGAGATCCAGGATGAACAAAATGGGAGAGAGATACTGTGGGTTAAGCTGGAAAGGAAAATGGGGACAGCCATCCGCACAGGTGTGGCCTATAGACCACCAGCCCAGGAGGAAGAAACAGATAGGGAGCTGATGCTAGCCATCCAAAGGATGGCAGACAAGGGTGAGGTAGTACTGGTTGAGACTTCAGTATTCCAGACGTGGACTGGAGCGCCCAGCAGCAGCATCAACTAGGAGCAGATTTATCCTGGACCTCTTCAGGTGCCTTCCTCAAGCAACTGGTCATGGAACCAACTCGGCAGAAGGCAACACTGGACCTTGTGCTCACAAACAGGGACAGTGTGATGGGGGTACAGTGGGGAGCACCTGGGAAACAGTGACCACCAGTCATTGTGGTTTGAAATCACAGAAAGAGCAGAACCAAACCACACAAAACACGATCCTGGATTTTAGGGGGCAGACTTTGGGAAAATGGGGAGATACTTGAAAGAGGCATTAAGGGAATGGGACAGGAATCAGGGTTGAGGAACAGTGAAGGTATTTAAAATGGGGATTACAAGAACAACAGAATTATGCATTAAGCAGGATAGCAAGAGGAAAAGGAAGAGGAGACCATTATGGTTTTCCAAAGAGGTATCAAAGAAAGTGAAAGCCAAAAGATTGCATTCAGGCAATACAAAAGACACAGGCAGAAGGGATAGGAGAGTACCAGGAGAAGCAAAGGGAGGCAGGGAGGTCAGTAAGGAAGCCAAAGCTCAGACAGAAGAACACATTGCAAAAATCAGTGGGTAGAGGGACAAACCTTTACAGGTACATAAAGGAAAAAGAAAGACAAAGGGAGGGATAGTGAGACTGAAGGGGGAGGATGGGGGCCGTGTGGAGGATGACAACAGTAAAGCTGACATATTGAACAGGTATTTATGCTCAAGTCTTTACTGAGGAAGAGGAGGGTAATGGGTCTGAAGGGAGTACAAGGGGTGAGAATGGTGCAGAAATGGACACAAGTCCCTTTACATGAGAAAGGGTCCTGAAGGAACTGGAAGTAATAAGAGTTGATAAAGCAATGAGGCCAGATGGGTGCACCCAGGGTCCTTAAAGAACTAAGAGAGGTGGTGGCCGAACTTGGCTGTCCTGTTTAGCCAATCACTGGAAACAGGGAGGTACCCAAAGACTGGAGGACAGCAGATGTAGTCCCTTATACAAAAGTGGGAACAAAGAGGAAGCAGGGAACTACAGACCAGTCAGCCTCACCTCGGTAGTGGGAGATCAATGGAAGCACTACTGAAGGAGAGATTGGTGGAACATCTGGTTGTCAATGGACTACAGGACCCAAGGCAGCATGTTTCATCAGGGGAGGTCATGTCAGACCAACCTCATTGAATTTTTGACTGGGTGACTAGGAGGTGGATCAGGGAGGGCAGTGGACATGGCCTTATCTGGACTTCAGCAAGGCCTTTGACACTGTGCCACATGAAGACTATTACACATACTGAGGAATATGGGTGGGGTAGGACAGTAGTGTGGTGGGTAGGTAACTGGCTGGGTGGCAGGACACAGAGGGTGGTGGTAAATGGCTGTCACTCCACAGAGGGAAGAGTGACAAGTGGGTACCACAGGGATCAGTGCTGGGACCGTCCTATTCAACATCTTCATCAGTGACATTGCGTAGGACCTAGAAGGCAGAATTTCACTGTTCGCTGATGACACAAAGCTCTGTAACAGAGTAGACACACCAGAGGGTGTAGACAGAATGAGAAGGGACCTGCAGAAACTTGAAGAATGGTCAGGGGTTTGGCAGTTAAAATTCAATGCAAAGAAGTGCAAGATAATGCATATGGGGCACAAAAACCCTGGCACAATATATCAGTTGGGGTGAGGATATAGCATGCACCAAGCAGGAAAGGGATCTTGGGTTGTCATCCTGATGACCTCAAGGTAGGGAAACAGTGACAAGGCAGCAGGTAAAGCAAATAGGATGCTGGGATGTATAGGCAGGGGCATCACCAGCAGGAAAAGGAGGTCATAATTCCACTATACAAGACACTAGTGATGCCCACCTGGAATACAGTGTACAGTTCTGGAGACCATACCTACGTAAGGACATAGACAGGGTAGAGAAGGTTCAGAGGAGGGCAACAGAGATGGTGCATGGATTGCATCACAAGTCCTATGAAGACAGGTTGAAGGAACTGAACATGTACCCTGGAGGAGAGGAGGAGAGGAGATATGATAGAGACATACAAGTATCTTACAGGGAGGAACAGGGTGCAGGAAAACACTATTTTTAAGGGAAAAGATGTTCCAGGACTAGAGGGCATGGGATGAAGTTGGAGGGAGGACGATTCAGAGGAAACATGAGAAAGAATTTCTTCACAGAACTGGTGGTGGACAAGTGGAACACCCTGCCAGAGGAAGTGGTGGGGGCTTAAACAATCACGGGATTTAAGAATGCATGGGATAGACATAAAGGAATTCTGGAGGTCAGGGGCAAGGGGCCACAGACTTCTAGGAAAACAAACTGAACTTACAAGCTCAAATGGGCAGACTGGGTGGGCCATAGGTCCTCATCTGCCGACACTGTCTATGTATCTATGTATCTATGTTAAGGTTGTTAGGAGGGTGCCATGTTCATGTTTTAAATAATTGACCAGAGCAGTGGTTCTCAAAGTCCATGTAGGCTGACCCAGACTGACTTCAGTGGATTTGTTTATCCTCCATAACACAGTGTCACTCTGCAGAGCACCTCATTTATTTTTTAGGGACAGTGGCCTGATGTGGAGTAGTACTTAAGGAATTTTCAGGCAACTAAGAGTTAACTATTTGTGGAACTGTGTCATGATGTGAACTGGCAAGGACAGGCAGGGATAGCAGCAGGTGTTACAGTACTAGAGGGCTGATGCAGGGGATGTGGCTTGTTTTTAGATTGTCCAGCCTAAGACACTTCCTTTCCTGTTTTTTTCTTTTTCGTTAGCATTTTTTATTAATTTTGCATATCCTCCCATGATGGTCTTCATACCATAATATTGTACGCATCCTTACTAGTCATTGTTGCAACTGACATCACTCTTTCAAGCTCCTCTGATTCTTCATCCAACTCTCATGCATTTGCTTCCTCATACCCTTCCTCCTTTCCTGCTTCTTTGCCTGCTCCTTCTCCTTCTCTTGTCCTTTTCCCTCTTCTCCTCTTCATCCTCTTTTAATTTTTCTTCTTCTTCCTTCCTCTCCATTTCCTTATATGGGTCATTTACTTTCCCCTGCCCCTTCACCTTCTCCTCTCATGCTTCCCACCCTCTACCTTTACCTCAGTCACATGCACCTCCGTCAGGTCCACTTCCATATCCTCATCTCCTGAACTATCCATTACAACCTGCTGTCAGGAGGTCTAAACTTCACTCTCAGGTTCTTGGCAATAATGGGCATGCAAGGAATCACAGACACATTGAATAAGAGTAGTAATGCTTGTTTATTACTATCAAAAAGAAAATCACAGTTGCCCTAAGCAGTTCTTACCAATAGGAACTGGGAGCCAATGATAAGCGTTCCCTATACCTCGTGGAATCTCCGTGTCTCCTGGGGTCTCCAAGGTTGAATATATAATGTCTTATATTATACAGCTAAGATAATTACCATGATTACTGTAAGATAGAAACATTTCTAGTTACAAAGATGAACCCTATTAGCTAAATTAGAGGTGGCTCCTCAGTCCAAGATAACATCATACAATTTTGTTATTGTCATCACTTTGTAGAAACAAAGAGATGCAGTTTGTACATAGCCATATAATAATACAAATCATCAGAAGATGGCAATGCTGACTTATATATCATAATCATTACAAGGACACAGATGTCTTAACATCCTGTAAGCAAGAAATACATGTGTATATTGGAAAGTAAAGTATATAGAAATAATGTGCATACATATCCTGACATCTACTCTTATATGGTAGATGCCCTTAGCCCTATGTTAGTATAATATATACCTAGATGTTAGCTGTCTGCAGTATATATCTGAGGGTACCAATTAGGGTGCAGGGACCTCATGTAATACCCCCCGTTGCCTCTGAAGGGCAACACAAGCAAGAGTATGGAAGTGGATTTGGAGCAGGGGTCATTTACAGACCAAACGTGTGAGCCTTGTAAAGGAACTCCAGCTGCTCACGGTGTTGGCGTAATGTGCGCCATAGGCAGCAAAGCATAATAATAAGAAAGAATATCAAAAATACTTGTATAATAAAAAAACCTTTAAAGGTAATCTCTAACCATGTGTTAGTAAGTGCTCTTTTCAAATCACCATCATTAATGAGGGCACAGACTGATTAATCTGCTTTGGAGATATTATTGCTGATGTGGAAGAGGTGGGTGTCTTTCCTGTCTAAAAGTGATTTTAATGTCAAAGTTAAAGAATCACTATGAACATTAAAGTAGGATAAGTACTCTGAAAGAGTAACCAGATAATCAGGGTTACCATCAATGATATCATGGTCCACAATGGGAACAGGTGTAATAACAGTGTGCCCTATAACAGTAGTTTGGTGAAGGATGAAACAAAAATTGGAATCATTAATAGAACATGTCTTCTCAACATATTTAAAAGTTTTAAAATTAGTTACCACACAAAGTTCACCATCTGAATTATATTGCATTTTCACAATAGGCAATCTCCATTTTTGTAACTGTACTGGGCAAGTATAAGCCTGTTTGGAAATCCAAGTTGACAGGAGGTGAACCTCCTTCTGATAACACTGGTACAATTTGGAATCATCTGGAGCAGATGTTGAGTCTTGGTATTCTGTGCCATTGGTGGTGATGTCATCGTCCATGGAAAAAGACCAATCGATACTGTCTCGGCGATATCCACATACAGGTTTAATAACATCAAATACGTCACATCGACACAAATAAACATACCCTTTCTTCACACAGCAGTCATTGTGCAGCAAGATCCATGCATCCAGAAGAGGATGGAAAACCAGTAGAGGAGGCAAGTCAAGGCGTTCTCTGTAGATGTTGTCATCAAGGTGCCCAATGGAGTGTACAGATGCTAGTTTATCAAATACAGCTGTAGTTGGATCAAAAGATGGTAAAGAAACAGTAAGACACAAACATTGTATCTTTAATGGAAAATTTCTTAGAAGTAAAAGAAGAACCAGTATTAGGATGCCTGGTCACAAAACCCAAATTCCTAGCAGTAGAAACAGGAATAGTGAGAGACTGTAGCATACACATGGCAACACAGTTAGGGGATTTGCAATGAGGACAATACCATTTAGAGATACGTTGTTCATGTATGATATCAGGGAATCTTCTGAAATCGAGATCACGGAAGAGATTGTTGATGGTAATGATAATATATGAGCCATATGCGGAACATAAGATTTCACAGGCAATGTATTGCTTATCTGCTTCTTTATTGTTTTGTGCAATAAGGGAGTTAACCTTATCTTTAGATTCAATAAATGCCTTAGCAATGTCATGCATATTGTATACAGTGTATCTCTCTTCCTGACTAAGACCATCCACACCATGTAATAATGGGGGTATGATGTCATTGATCATACCAGTCTGAAACTTCTGTGAATGTGCTTTGATAGTAGCAATGTCTGCTTTATTCCAGATAGACATTGCAGTACCAAAAACACCAGTGACACCAGTGACATCAGATGTGTCACGTGTATTTCTTTTATGACTTTGATCATCTGGTTTAGGTTGTCTCCTAAAATTGCCTCTATGCTTGGTGTTGTGTACCCTGGCAATAGGGTCTTGGTTATGAATTTGAAAAGCTGCTAAGCTATCAAATAGCAAAGTACTGTAAAACAAAGATGTATTAGTAGTATGACACATACCAAATTCTTTCATATTCCAGTAAGTTAAGTTAAACAAAACAGGTATATGCATATATTGTAAGTTGTTAATCAATGAGACAGGTAAAGCAGTGGCTGTGAGACCACAACAAGGACCAGGGGTTTGTTTTGGACATTCCAAAAGCTGTTTCTCAATAGAGGGTAACACAGATAAATACATGGCAGCTAAGGCCATGTTGTGTACAGCACAAAATTTCCTGGCAGAATCTTTAGATAATGAATCACAATACGAGGGGTCAATTAAGGCAGTGATAGTATATAAATCAGAATGTCTAAGAAAAGTCTGAAGCAAGGACAAAGTACCATTTGGGGATAATTTTACATTGGACCATCCATGGAAAGTTCCCTTGGAGAGTTTGGCCACGGGGAGTATTTGTCCTTGGGACTTGGTCTGCCACTCGATTTGTAGGGTAGATTTATCAAGAGCAACAACTGAGGCAGTGAGGTAGGCATCTGAACCTTCCTGGGCAGTAATCAAATTGTCAGGAATATTGATGGAAACCCCCTCTGAGGTAGTTGCAGTTGGATCAAGGTGAGGAAGGAAGTGTTTTACCGTGCCTTGGATGTAGGGGATAATTCCTGAGATGAGAAGAAAATGGAATAAGATAGCCATCTTGTCAGTGTATCTGAAAAGGAAAATCAAACATTAGCAAATTAGTACTATTCCACCCAACGGGGTGAGGAAAAGTAATTATACTCTTTTATCCAGTTTCAACTGGTTTGTATGTAATCATTTGTCAGTCAGTTTGTTGTTTTGCATGAGTCTAACTTGATAGACTACTGAACTGATCTTGTTCACAATGGGATAGGATCCTTCCCACTTATTGGAGAAGGAATGTGTGCGATGTGCAAATCTGAGAACCATTACCTGATCCCCAACTTGCCAATCCACTTATTGTGAGTGTTTGTCAAACTGGAATTTGGACTGTTGCTGGGCTTTGCCCATGCAGTTAGCAGCATACAAATGAGTGTGTATGATGTCTTGTCTGAGTTTTTCTACATATTGGTCCACTGAGACATGGTCTGCAGTGGGGGTGCGCAGGTGTGTTCAGATAATCTCATCTGTCTACCAGTCATTACCTTGAAGGGTGTCAACTGGGTGGTGGCTGAGGGTGGTCTCCTAAATGCCATAAGGAGTAATGGCAGTAGGGAACCCAGTCCTTGGGATTATCCTCAATGAATTTGGAAAGCATTTGCTTATTCCATCTGTTGGCCCTCTCTACTTGACCTGATGATTGTGGATGGTAAGGTATGTAGAACTTCTGATGAACTTTGAGGAGTTCAAGGGCTTCTTTCATCAACTCACCTGTAAAACTGGTTCCTTTGTCACAGTCTACCTTGAAAGGTAGGCCCCACCTGGAGAAAATCTGTTCCACCAGGATTTTGGCAGTGGTTTTAGCAGTATATGTCTTAGAGGGGAAAGCTTCAATCCACTTAGAGAAAAGATCAGTTACCACAAGGGCGTAGTTGTTGTTTCTACTGTTATTGGTCAGGGGACCAATAAAATCGATCTGTATGGCATGCCAAGGGCCAGAATACCTTTGTGGTAGTAGCTTGGCATTACGTTTGGTAGGGATGGGATTGTTTTGCTCACAAACGAGGCAGTTATCTATGTGCTGTTTGACATCCTTGGTGACACCAGGCTACCAGGTGGTGGTCTTCAGCCTTTGGAGTGTGTTTTCCACTCCCTGGTATCCACCAGTGGGGGTATCATGCACTTGGTGCAGAAATTTGGACATAAGATGATAAGGGACCACCCACAATTTGGTGGGGGTGTCATCTGGTTGGTACCAGATGAGCTTGTCATCGGGGACAGGTGTAACTTACCTCCATGCCCTTGGTAGGGGTTGTGGGTAGGTAGATTCTTCTCAGTACCTTTGTCCAGGAATCTGAACACATCTTTGAGTTCAGTGTCAACATTCTGGGCCTCTGACAAATCCAAGGGGTAGAAGGGCTCAGGTTTCTCCTGACTGCTGCAATGTGTACAGCTGCTCTGGCCTCTGGATGGTCCATCATCCAGGTGTCCCCCCTCAGGCTCCTTCCTTTGCAAGGGTGTCAGCAGTCTCACTGAAGGCATGATGGGGTAATGTATGGAGTGGACCTTAACCTTGTGTACATTGAGTTTGTGTGCAAATTTATGTGCCAGTGAATGAATGTATATTACCAGTTCCTTGTTTCACCAGGGTGCCATCAGAAGAGGTGAAGGAGTTCTTCTGCCAGAAAGGAAGAAATTTTGTAAAGGAACAACAAAGCCAGTTAGAGTCTGTGAAAATTATGGCATCCTCAGTTCCATGTTGGATGAACTCGAAGGCACAGGCCACCACTGCCATCTCAGCATACTGTGATGATGCCACACTGCAACATTTAGAAATCTTAACAATGTTACCAAAAGGGTAAATTACTAATATGCCCATTCGTGCCAGCTGTTCTCCCTGGTAATAGGAAGCTGATCCGTCTGTGAAGACATGACACAATGAGGTGTTCTCAAGTAGTTGTGATGTAGCAGGGAGGAAAGGACCTGGATCTGGCAGATTAGGTGGTTGCAGTGTACAGTCATGGGGCTCTCCTTGGAAGAGGAGACAATGCACCAGCATGGATGGCATTTTGGTTGGGTGGACCTTGATGTCTCTGTCCTGGAGAAGGAGAGACCAGTGTGTCAGTCTGGTATTGGAGACTGACCCATCCTTCACTCTATCCGATAGCAAAAAGGTTGTTGGGGTATGGTTGGTATTAATGATTGGGGGGGTACCCAATGATATACAGAAAGTGCTTGACAGCCCAGTTGGTGGCCAGAAGGTTCCTTTCACAAAGGCTGTACTTCTGTTCCACTGGGGTCAAGAACTATGATGCATATGCAATGGGTCTCAGGGTGCCATGGACCTTGTGGGCCAGCACTACAGACATAGCCATGTCAGAGGTGGCAGATTCCAGATGGAATGGCAAGGCTGGATTGGGGTTAACCAAAGCTGGAGCTGAGGCCAAGGCCTGTTTCAGTGACATCACAGCTTGGGTGTGAATGGTGCCCCAAGTCCAGGGGACATCTTTCTTCAGTAGTTCATACAGAGGGCAGCCTTCTGAGAAAAATCACAAATAAAATCTCTAGAATAGTTTACCATACCCAGAAACCTTCTAAGGGTGGCAACGCTGGTAGGCAGTGGCAAATCTTGCAATCCCTGTATCTTCTTCCAAGTAAGGCATTGGCCTTGGTCTGTTATCCTCAGGCCCAGAAAGAGTAACTTTTTTCTGACATAGTTGTGCTTTTGTAGGGTTACATTTGAGGCCTGCCCTCTGGATGAGGGTCAGTAGTTCATCTAAGAGATCCAGATGTTGTTCCTGTGCAGCTGTGGCCAACAACAGGGCATTCACATACTGCAAGAGACACGGGGGTGTAGAAAAACCCTCAAGGGTGTCCATCATGTGCAAATGGAACAGGGAGGGGCTGTTATGGAACCCCTGTGGTAAGCATATCCACGTGTACTGCCTTCCCTCAAAGGTGAAGGCAAACTTATATTGACTTTTGGGGGCTAATGGCAATGACCAAAAACCATAGGAGATGTCCAGGGCACTAAACTATTGTTGGTCAGGGGTCAATAGTCATAGCACATCTGGTGCTAATGCCACAGTTGGGCCACAACTGGGGGTGACCTGGTTTAGCCTCCTGTAGTCAATAATAAGTCTCCAGGCACCTGTGTTTTTTTTTCACAGGCCACACTGGGGAGTTTGCAGTGGAAACATAGGTTCTGATTACACCTTGCTTGAGGAGTGATTTAATTGTTTCCCTAAGAGAAGGCAAGGCCTCAGGTGGAAAGAGGTATTGCTGTTGCCTCTCATGTGCTGGGCCTGTCACTTCCATGACAGTGTGCATCCTGCCACAATCATGCATGTTGGTGGCAAATGCCTCCAGATGCCTTTGTAGGATGGCGAGGAGTTTTGGGAAAAGCTCATGGTCCTTAAACAAATCTATGACATCATACTCGTTGCTGTTCACAGAGATTGTTGCAACCACACGTGAGTTAGGGATCATAATGGTGTGATATTGTCCCTGAATTTGTATCAGTAACATGTTGGTGTGGTTCCAAAATGTCAATTCTGTTTATACTAGAGTGATCATGCAGCACCATTACCTGAAAGGTATGATATGCCTTTAGGTGTCCCAGTGTCACAGGTAGTTGTAGGGAGCAGTATGCAGGTAACCTAGTTCCGTCTACCCCAGACATATTGGTCCTCCATCTGGTAGACCAAGGTGATGTGTCTGGGTTGTCATCCTGTAATACAAACACAGCCGCACCTGTACCCAGTAGTACTGTCAGTAGGTGGCCCCTGACCTCGGCCTCTGTACAAGGCCTTCCATTTGTATCCAAGACCAGCTTATTTACAATACAGTTTACAATAATTGTTAATCTGTAACATTGGAAGCATGGGGGAGCACTTGGAAGAGAGTCTGGGCCTGGCTTCTTTGAACCATCTCACCATGCTGTACTGATGCTATATAGGGAGCCACTTCTGGGTTCAGGCCTTTAAGGGCCTGAGAGCCCAGACTTCCTGTGTGCCCATAGCCTGTGGAGGCCTACCCTCCTGGCTGTATTGCAGCAAGGGCCCATACCAGAACAGCATCCTCTATGGAGCGTACTTTCAAAAGGAGGTCTCAGAGACTCTGGTTCTCATCGGCTGTTTCCCTATATGAAGGGCCTGGCCTTTGTTGTTTACCCTTATTATTCTTATGTTTTTTGTTTTTGTGGTAGTTCTGGTTCTCACCCCAGAATTGTTGTTGTTGTTGGGCCTGCTGGGGGTGTTGGTTGTCTGCGGGGAGGGGCTGTTTCTCTTGGGCCTGCCCCTCCACTGTGTAGTGTGTCATGGCCTCTGGATTGGCTTCCACAGCAGCTACTTTCCTGGAACTGGAGCCTGAATCATAGATGTAGAGTTGATAAACTCTTTCTGTTTTCTGAAGAATATTGGCAAATCTTTCTGTGTTGGGATAGGTGGTTGGCTCTACCTTTTCTCTTACTGCATGGATCATGTTCCTGAGGAACAGGGTCTTATTCTCAATGAGGTCCACATCTGTGGCTTCTCCTGCAAGGTGCTTCCCTGCTCGGTAGGCCGTCCAGAGCCTCCGATGGAAAGATGCTGGACTTTCTTTTGCATTCTGCTTCACAGGGTATGCGAGCATCACTCCCACTACACCTGTGTTTTGTGCAGTGATGAGTTCAGATACTACTTCATCAAAGGTGGCATGACCATCCTGGCAGACAACATCGGAAAGTTTCACCCACAGGACAGGATCGATGGTCTGGCATAGGATCTGGACCTGGTAGTCTGCAGTGAGACTGAGCATTTGACATTTAGCATGCACCTTTTCCAAGTGGCAACTAAGGTTGTCGGACAGGCTCATCCGACCAATACTGTCAGCTATTTGCTGAACAGAGTGGGCCATTTGTAGGGGATTATTGGGATGATCAAGCAGAGGTAGATTACCTTGGGCACCCTCCAGGGCTGCCTGAGCCATGGCTTTAGCCACAGAATGCACCATGCCCTCCTGTGTACCAGCCTCATGTAGAAGCTGCTTAATCTGGGTCTTGAGAACCTGTTTATTCTTCTTGGAGATGGGCACAGTGCTAAGGCATTTTCACTCATTTTCTCAATCTCCTGCCTGTCTTCCACATTAATAACAGCTATTAGTGGTGCCGCTGGGACTAGGTCTGGGCCTGCTCCCCCCCATCATGGGGGTCACCTTGTTGGCATCACCTATGATGTGCATCATGCTGTTGATGATGTAGGGATGTGGTGTCATGGGACAGGGGTCCGTCATGTTGTGGATGGTGGGGAGGGGTGTCTGGGCCATAGTAGGGGTGTGACTGGGTGTTGTACAGGGAGATGTCATCATCTGACTCCTCCTCAGATGATGTCGACAAGGCAGGGGCTATGCCTCCCATTGCCTTGACATGACCAGCCAGCACCTCTCGCTGATGGTGCAGTTTCACCATTTTAGATTCACGTTTGCAACATTCTGATCCACATCATCCTGCATCTGCTTCTGTAACACTCTATACGCGGCGCTCAATTCGCGATTGTCCCTAATAGCTACTCCTAAGTCATTATGTACCTGGTTTATCTCATCCTGTAACTCTCCCGACTCCTCACGCATCTGATCATTTGTTCTACTGAACAAGTCATTCATTTGCAAAGCCTGCCCCTTATCCTGTCTCAAACCTTAATATTCCTACTCCAACATACAAAGTTCCTGCTTATCTGCCTAAGCAGAATGATGCAAAGGGAATCCTTTTAATTCTGCAGACTTTGGAGTTCAGACTACAAATCCTGCTTATGTCTCAAACATTCATTTTCCACAACTCCATCTCCTGCTTAGGAGATGAGATTTGCAGTTCAAGTGTTCAAAACCTCACTTTGGAGGCTTCCACAGCAGCATAGCAAGCCGCTACCAACAGCCCCTTAGCTTCTCACTTTCTGGCTGTTTGTCTCATCTCTGTGTACTGGGTTGAAATTCCCAGCACAGGGTTTTTGGATTGATTTGCATCCCACATGAACTCAGCCCATCCTCCATGGGAGGCAAGAAAGTTTGAGACATCGTGTCTCAGTTCTGTGTAGATATTTGATATGGTGACCATTGTGTGGGAGGGAATGAGAAATCAAACTGTGAAAAGGCACCATGTTGTGTATCAATCCACAACAGGTGCACTAGTTCATAGTAGGGCAACCGTGCACTTGTAAGCTAGCAATTCAAAGCTGCTGTGGGGTGGGTTGAGTCGGCATTGACCACACCCAATAAGCAGCCAGACTTTGCAAGTGATTACAAAGTGAGTGAAAAACAGGAGAGGTGCTGTGGGAATGCACACCTGCTGTCCCCTTTGGGAAGGGGAAAGTTGTAGCAACAAGTGAAACTTTGCAAACTCCAAATATTGCCTGCTTGTGGTTGTCAATTGTCGGGAAGTCTAAACCTCAGTCTCAGGTTCTTGGCAATAACGAGCATCCACAGAATCACAGACATGTTGCATGAGAGCAATAAAGCTTGTTTATTACTGCCAAAGGGAAAATCATAGTTGCCCTAAGCAGTTCTAACCAATAGGAACAGGGAGCCAATGCTATGCATTCCCTATACCTCAAGGAATCTCCGTGTCTCCAGGTGTTTACAAGGTAGAAGACATAATGTCTTACATTATATACTTAAGATAACTACCATGGTTACTATAAGCTAGAAACATTTCTAGTTGCAAAGATGAACCCTATTGGCTAAATTAGAGGGGGGCTCCTCAGTCTAAGATAACATCATACAACTCTGTTATAGTCATCACTTTGTAGAAACAAAGAAGTACAGTTTTTACATAGCTGTTTACTAATACAAATCATCAGAAGATGGCAATGCCAACTTATATATCATAATTATTTCAAGGACACAGATGTCCTAGCATCTTGTAAGCAAGTATATATAAATAATGTGCATACATATCCTGACATCTACTGTTATACAGTAGATGTCCTTAGCCCTATATGTTAGTATAACATATACCTAGATGCTAGCTGTCCACAGTGTACCTCTGGGAGTACCAATTAGGGTGCAGGGACCTCGTGTAACACTGCTTTGGTGGAGGTGCTACACATTTGCTTTTGTAGAACTGTGAGGTCAATATGCAGTATAAAAGCCTAGCTCTAGTTCCCTCAACTCCCACAAGCAACTGTACTTTTCCCTCTGGTGGCATGATTACAGTGTGCATGCTATAGCTAGACTCATTATAACTTTCCATTCACATTGTAGATGACTGAGCAACAGCCCTTTGGTGTTTGGGGCTGCTGGTGATATGTGCTTCAGATGATAGTCAGAAATGAATTATACAGTAGTTTAAGGTGGACAGACACTTGTCAATGTCCATGAACAGGGAGCTGTGGCAGCTGTTGTGTTGTTTCTGTGAGATGGAAAGGGGGAAGGTTTTCCTTTATGTTTCTGGATGGATTTGAGGGCAAATTCGGGTTGGCATTAAGGCTAAATACCCCTATAAAACAATAGGTCAGGTTGATAGGTGAGGCATTTATTTGGGTAGACTGGAGAGATTTGTGGTCTTTATCTTGCAGCAACATATATGATTCTATAATTTCTGTCTTGTGTGGGAAAACTGGAACTGGCAGCACTGGAAAGAGAAAAAGAAAACAATGTGCTTCCTGATTGGTTATAGTGGTTTCATCACTAGTTGTATTGGATGACCAGGTGGGAAGGCTGCATGAAGTGAATTGGAAACAGTGGACTTGCAGAGACCAACAAGTCATGGTTTCATTTTTATGTTTGCTTGCACGCATATGCAAGAAACATAGTGTCCTCATCTGAGCTTTTGGAGGTGTGGCACCCTGTCTTCCAATTCAGTCAGTGTGTTTGCAGGCATGGCCACAGTTCACCAATGAACACTGCAGCTGTCTATGAAAGCAGTTGAAGATGCAGTGCTGTACAGTTCAAAGAGAGAGCTCCGCTTCAGTGAGCAGCGATAAGAGACTGCTGATTAGCATATTGCTGGCAATCCTGCATCATACATTTCTGCTTTCTCTTCCTGTACACCAGGCTGGTAGCCCACCCCAACATGGCAACAATCCTCATTGCTGACGGGGGTGCCCAACCCCTGTCGGCTCCATGTCCCCTGCCTCCCCAATAGCCTTCCAGGTGCCACACTGGGAGCCCACTCCAGCATGGCAAAAATTGTTATGGCCAATGGGGGTTCCCAATCCCCTGTCAGCTCCAGGCCCCCCCAAACAGCCTTCCAGCTGCCACACTGGGAACCCACACCAGCATGGCAAACTTCCCGCATTGTCTTCCTAAAAAAAAACAACTTGTAAACAAAAAAAGTTCCGTCGGCGGTCTCCCTGCCCAGCCACACCCACCCTCTTGGCACTCTGCCTCCCCACACCCCCACCTCCCCCCATAATTACCTCTGGAGTCTGGCATGAAGATCTTCAGTGGACTGGGAACATGTCTGCACTCTTCAAAGCCAATCGCGAACTGAGGAAATACCGGTAAGCTGTATAATGTAATAAATAGGGTTTTTTCAACTTTGATGCATATCTCAGGCATTTTTTTGAATTGTGGCACCAAATTTTCAACATGGGCTTTTTGGGACCCCTCCTCATGAATTACTGAACTTTAATGTATGGATAAGCCATGTAATAGGTCTGTAAAGCATACTAAAAAAATTCCGTAATACCCTCAAAGGTTCAGTGATAATACTATTGTCAATCACTTGTAATAGTATTGTCAATCACTTTTAATAGTATAATTTTGTGCTCCTAATAGTATCGTTGCAAGCTTCAGAAACTGTACCTTCTGCCCCCACGTCCTAAGTGTGCCTCCTCATTGGCCGCTTTTCCTTTGTGGGCGGGCAGAACAATTTAAAAAACATGGTGGTCCTTCTGTCACTTACCAACAGTGAACTAGGTTGCCATGCTTCTCCATTTTTTATTTTCCTTCCCCCATCATCAAATGAAAATATCTGGTTGATCCTGCCGTTGTAGTGATGAAGAGCAGGTAGGATCTGAATTTAAAAAAAAAAACAGGCATGTGCCAGGAACCATCAGGAGCGAGCAGACAGCTCAAGACACAACACAAGACAGTGTTGTGGTTTGCCATGACCCAGACAGTCCTTAACTGAACTGGCAAACCGCTCATCTGAAAAGACCCCAAAACACATTCGGATCCATATATTAAAAAAATTATTAATGGTTCCGTGTGTATTACCGGTCAGCAATACCATCTCGCAGTTCTGGACATATAGGAACCTCTCAAGCTTCACTCTCAAGGTTCCTACATGTCCAGAACCTCTCAATGGTATTACTGACTGGTAACACACACGGAACTATACATTATTCTCTTTGTCATGGTGTTAATCAGGCCCGAAGCGTGATTTCGCGTTCCTGCACAAAATTACCTTTCAGGACTGATTAATGAAATGAAAGTGCCAGTGTTCATAAGGTGGGCTCTTAAAAAGCCTATGTTGCAAATTTGGTGAAAAAATTCCTAAAAATGACTATTTTACGAGCGTGAGTTGCGCAGTTCTTACGCACACTCATAAGTACACAAATTTTTAATATTTGCACTCCAGATTTTCAACATTTCCATTTCACCACACCTCCTTATGAACAGTCTAGCTGCCATTTTTTACATGTTGTCCAAAATGTGTTTCCATGCATGTAGCGCGCAATTGTGCAGTCGGTGTGCACAATCAATGTTTGGGACAGATTAAGAAAATCACAGTGACACTGTTCATGAGTAGAGGTCATAAAATGGCTATGTTAAAAATTTGGCAAAAATATTCCCCAAAATGACTGTTTTAGGAGCGCACGTTGCGCAGTTCCTACGTACACTCGCAAGTTTGTGAATTTTTAATATTTGCACACCAGATTTTCAACATTGCCATTCTACCACACTTCCTTATGAGCAGTACAGCTGCCATTTTTCACATCTCACCCAAAATATGTTTCCGCACATGTAGCGCACAATGGTGCAGTCAGTGTGCAAAAGCAATGTTTGGGACAGATTCAGAAAATCACAGTGACACTGTTCATGAGCAGAGGTCTTAAAATGGCTATGTTGAAAATTTGGTGACAAAAGTCTATAAAATGACTGTGTTACAGTGAGCATTGTGCAGTTTCCACACACCCTCATAAGTTCATGAATTTGTAATATTTTCAGTCCAGATTTTCACCAGTGGCATTTTTCCACACTTCCTTATGAACAGTATAGCTGTCATTTTTCACAACATGGCTGAAATGTGTTTTCACACTTTCAGTGCAGAAATGCATTGTCACTGTGGGAAATCATTGTTCAGGACAGATAAATAAAATCACAGTGACACTGTTCATGATCGGAGGTCCCAAAATGCCTGTGTTGACAATCTGCTGTAAAAAATCCCCAAACTAATGACATTATGGGTGTGTGTTGCATAGTTTCCACGTATGCTCGTGACTTCACCAGTTTCTTTAATATTTTCACTGCAGATTTTCAACATTGCCATTTTTTACACCTCCCCATGAACAGTACAGCTGTCATTTTTCATATTCCGTTCGGAATGTGTTTTTGTACCTGTGGTGTCAAATGCCGTAGTCACTGAGGAAAAGCAACTTTCAGCTAACAAACTGATATTGCCACTGTTCATGAGGTGGGGGTCACAAAAAAAAACATTTTGAAAATTTGGAGTGAAAATACCAATGAATGCCTGAGGCGTTAGGGTTTCTGACCATAATGCCCCACCCTGTAGAGAATAACAGGCATCAGGGCTGTGACTTGGGATTGTCGCCTGCAGTGCTCATACCATTCCACACCCACCCACATCCTGTGGCCAGTGAGGGGCATCGAGGTGTGCCTTGGACTCTTCAGTCCCAAAGTTTACCCCTTTCTCCAATACCACACCCATCTCACTGTATTTCCTGATGGAAAGGGGTGCGGATAAGGGCCAAAGACCACTAGGCACACCGTGACACTTGACGGTGTCTGCAGGGTAGGGTGTGGTGAAATGGCATGGCTGTTATACCTGATGACCCAAAGGCACACACCAATGCCTGTCAGTATCTGCAGGGTGGTGATAGGGTTGGCTTCAGTTCAGTACTTCACTACATTCCTATTATGCAGCTCTGTAACTCCTACACTACCACTACCAATGCCAGCAAGCAACCATTCGGCATTGACAAATGCTTGTTCTTACTATCATGTACCCAGCCCTAGTCCTCACAGTACAAATACACTGTCTTCCAGTCCCACCATGACCCTCTCCTTCTCCTCCACCATCGGTTGCAGGTTAGTACACGCTGGAACTAGCATGTTAGAACTTTTGTCTGCACCTTTGCTCCCCCTGAATCCCATTCTCCTCCTTTTCTTTTCTTCATATTTGCTTCCTGATGACATACAACAGAAAACTGCAGTATAATAAAATGCAGCCACCACTGGACATCAGCTATGATGACTCACAATAGTCATCAACAATTTTTGGATGCCCATATGATGTGCACATGCTGCTTTGTGACTGTTTTCCATTTTTTAATTGATCAGATAAGGGAGATGAGCAATAGTGATACTCCCCCCAGCCACACTCCAGTGAGTCACCCTCACATCACCCAATATAGACAGAGAACTAGCATCTAGAAGACTTCACTCAGAGGCAAAAAATAAAAGACAGATTTCTGCATTTCTAACCAAACAGCAGTCTATAACAAAAACAAATTATTTGTCCAAGAAAAAAAGATTTAAAAATCCACCCTTCCCCTTTCCCTGACTGCTAAAGTCACTTCCAGCAATCCCTGACTGCTGAAGTCACTTCCAGCAAGCACACACTTCACTCTCCTCCCCACTGCAGTAGCATAGGATGTTACTGGCTTGTCTGCCTAAAGCTGCTGTTTATTTAATTGATGTTAACTAGAATGAAAATGCATAATTCTATATGAATTAATAGATGTTCTGATAACAAATTACCCTTCTGTCAACATAAATAAATAGATCTCTAGAAGTGCACACTTCTCCACTGAGAGAGAATGGGAAAGTGCGCTGAGGCATGCACAGTAAATAGATGTTCTCACTCTCCAGCACTGTTATTTGGCTGCTTCAGGTCATGTGGCTTGCAAATATAGCAAGTGCATTGGTTCAGGGTATGCTCCATTTAAAAAAATCAGTATGTTATGCCAAAATGCTAAACTGAAGCAGAGTTCATTTGTACATACCTACAGGACGGTGTAAATCCCATACCCACCTAGCAATGGAATGGGATTGAGGAGAATTTTCAATGATTTTAACTAGAGGTGTGCAAAAGTTGCCACTTTCGTGGAAGTTTCTGAGCTTCCACCTGTGGCAGATTGGAAAACTTCCAAATGTTTGGAGTGAAATTTCACCCCTTTCTGCCCCACCTGACATGTTAATAACCCCTCCGGTGGCTAGTGGTCCATCCCCCCACTCAATCACCTGACCACCCAATGTATATTAAAAAAAAACAACCCTGGTGTCTAGCAGTCCCTCCCCCACCCAATTACCCACCTGCATCCAGTACCAATCAATAGTCAGATATGTAACTCCCCATCCCTATACCCCTTATAGTAAACTTTTTTTCACTGGTGGTCTAGTGAACCACTTCCTGCCCTATCCATTATCCCCAGTATGTAGTCTTTTTAGTTTTACTTATTCCTTGGAGGTTTAGTGGCCTTCGCCCCCCACCCCAGCAGGTAGTGTCCCACCCTGCTCCCCATCCTGAAACAGAGCAGGCAACTGGTGCAGCCCTCCACTCTCTTCCACGGCAACCACCCACTGATCTGTCAATGAATGAGCATGTGCTTGCACAGCACATGCTCATTCATTAACATCTTAGTGGGTTGCTGACCATGGAGGAGAGCGGAGGGCTGTGCCGGTAACCCATTCTGTTTCAGGAAGGAGGGGAGGAGGTGAGACACTATGTGCCAGGGTGGGGGGTGGAGAGGGCCACAAGAACATCAGTGAATACGTAAAAATAATCTACATACTTGGGATTGGGGATAGGGATGGGGTTCACTAGACCACAAGGGATAAAAATATTATTTACTATGTGGGGGATAGGGATGGGGGTTTACATCACTGACTATTGACTATTACTGGACACAGGTGGGTGATCAGGTGGGGGGAGGGACAGCTCCCAAGATTGTTTTTTTAAAATACACATCAGGGGGTGGGTGATTGTGTGGAGGGAGGGACCACTAGCCACCGGGGAATCATTTTATTTATTTAATGGAATCATGCAGCGATCGGCGATTGGCAACTTGTTGGGGCAGGACTAGGCACCAGGGATAAAGTAGGTGCAGGTCAGAAGGAATTTCTGTGAAAGTTTAGAAATGGATTTCTGAACATTTTTGGAAGCGAAAGTCAGACTTCTGCTTAAATTCCACCTGAGGGAGGTTTTTTTCTCACAGCACTAATTTTGACTTTAAGTTACCTAATGCATACACATAGACTGGGACCATTCTCATCCCACTCATTTCATTTATGAATGTGGGTTAGGCAAATGATAATGCTGGTATAAGTTTGGGCTTCCATGGCAGTGCTGATTTTCCTGATACTAGACAATTTCATTTAATTTCATTTTTATTAAAGGTTAGACCATTAAGCAAAAACTCAGTTGAAATGGTGACCAATGTTCTCTAGTCAAACAGTAACATTACACTTAGTTCCACATATACACACATAATATGTAATATTAAAAAGTATCAGTACGCATATATAACTTACATTTACAGTATTGTCATATATATATATATATCAAGTTTTAGCAGCATAACAATATTTGACTATACTTGCAATATTTTCCAAGATCCACTGCTTTATGACATGAACAGATGGAAATTTTGTTTTCAGCAATCAAAATTTAGTAGCAAACATATTCCATTATGAGGGAACCAAGTGACTAAAAAAATAATTTGGGCCCAGCTCATGGCCATTCAGGAGGTTGCATAGGGCTTGGACTAGAAGGATCAGCAATAGAGATAGATAGATAGATAGATAGATAGATAGATAGATAGATAGATAGATAGACAGACAGACAGACAGACAGACACACAGACCCAACATATATTAATTGCAAACAAAAAATACAATAATGAAGACATCAGGATTGGAGAATGCAAAGTGCACAGAGTCAGGAAATGAAAAAAAATTGGGTCTCCAGAGTTTTGATGAATTACTGGTGGGTCTTCCTTAAAGTTCTCAACCCTAATGTCCACATCCCAGCCTATAGATTCCTGTCTGATACATAATGTACAGCTCCAAACCAGTGCCTCACAGTGATACACTCTTCAGAGGTAGAGGAGTATGGCTTGCCTCATGTGAACAGAAATCTGTCATATGTATCTTCACACAGGGCCTACAAGATCATGTTTGACCTTGTTTGCTCAGGGAATGAGGTGGACATTATGGCTGACAACCCCAAAGAAGGCTACATTATCAATTCTTCAAGACTTCAGAGACACAGTGCATGAGACAATCCAGCCTCAACATGTATGTTAACCCCTTGGAAGGGATGACTCCTCATCCCACCACATGATGTCATCTGTGCACCAGAACATTGCTCTGTCCATTGCCAGACTGGGGCAAGTGCGACATGATACAACACCTTTCCCACAGCCTTGACTCTTTCAGCTGACTCACTAGGCTTGCATCTGAACTCATGTATCTACCAAAGGAGGGCAACATGGTCGCTACTGGGCCAATGGCCATCTCTGAAAACAACTTCACTCCATAAATTTATTTTTGTGACATTTTCATACCCAAATTTCAACACTATCTTTCAATGACCCCCCCCAAAAAAAACATGGCAGGTGTCTCTTTTATAAAATACTGTCTGAAATCTCATTTCACACCACAAGTGCAAAATACATTTTGGTGCCAGGATTTGAAAAATGACACCTGTTACATTCATAAGGTGGTATGAAAAAATGGCTGTATTAAACTTTCCTGTCAAAATAGTGAAAAATTACAATGTACCTTCATAACTTTGTTGTTTTTTAATATTTTGACTCCACATTTTCATCATAGTCTTCTAATGACCCCACCTCATGAGTCCAGTAAGTGAAATTTTTTTAATCCCACCTGGAATATCATTTTGTGCCACAAAAGTGAAAACACATGTTGGCCAGGATTTTGAAAAATGACAATTGTTCATGAGGTGGTGTGAAAAAAAATGGCTATATAGAACATTTGGGTTCCATAAATTTACAATTACCAAAAATATGTGAGCCCAGAAATTTCCAAATGTACCTTTATAACTTTTTTTTATATTTGGACCTCAGATTTCTAACATAGTCCTCATACGACCCCACCTCATGAAGCTTTTAGCTGGTACTGTTTAAATCCCACCTAAATGGTTATTTTGTGGAGTGACTCCAAAATCAACTTTCAAACCAGATTTGAAAAATCTCACCTACCTTGTTCATGTGGTGGGGTCCTAAAAAGGCCACAATGAAAACAGGTGAGGAAAATATTTAAAAATGACCAAGTTATGAGTAAACATTCAAAGTACATCGGAAATACGTTAACCAGACTTACCTTACTTTCTCATTTTACAGTCGTGGTTCCAGGAAAAAGATGTCTTTTGCATCAGAGACTGGATCAATGAAGGTGGACTGAATTTACAGTAGGTGAGTGAGGGGTGAGGGTGATGAAAGGTGTGGGTGTTGTGTGGGGAGATCAGGGTGGTGTAGATGGGATGGGGACAGTGGTGCGAGGTAATGAGGGACCATTTTCTTTATTTCAGATTTACAAAAAAAAAAGAAAAAGTTTTCAAAGGATGGTTTTCATTATTGCAGGTACCACAACATAATCTTCTTATGGCCACCACCTCGTGAACCTGGTGATTGGGTACCCCAGTGTTGGCTTCATATTTAGAGGTACTGGGGTAGGCACTCTGGTATCCCCAACTGTCGGGTCAGGGGGAGGTGTGGTCTACATTGACACCAGTGTCTGACTGTAGGAGTTTAGAGGATGGGAGTGGTAGAAACCTAAGAGAAGGAGGATGAATCAACACTGAAGGTGGTACCTCAGTGTCATAATACATTAAAATGTATCTGGCACCAGGGATTAGGCACCCCAGTGTTGAGATTAAATAAATTAGGCCACTGATGTGGCTAATGGTGGACAGTTAAGGTCAGTAAATGATCACAGTCAGCTCCATTCAACAGAGGTGGGACTATGCACTGACATGTAGCCCCATCTCTGCTGAACGAACACTACATTAACTGATACAGACATATCTGGATAGCCCTGCCACCTGAAACATTAATGCATTCTTGTAAAACACCCCATTAAGGAATGTTGTCATAAAAATTCAGTTATTTTGGAACACTTATTTTTCTAACTGCAAATGCACAGGACCAGAATGTTTTTTCTTTAATTTTTTTAAATATTTTAAAAACTACTTTAATTTAGGAGACAAAAATCACAAAACTTCACACCTTGTGGCTCTGCCCTGCCTACTGTCCCCCGATGCCCAGGCATACCCCCTGGGTGAGGCTGATGAGCAGGTGACCCCTCCCAATGGACACTATTGGCAAGCTCCAGCTTACCTCCCAAAGGCAGGGCCATGGGATCAGGACCCCGTGGCAGACATTAGTGGTAGTGGAGATGGTGACAGAGCAGAGCATCATGCCTGGGGTCCAGCTTTTTCATGAATGCTGTACTTCTGGTGGTGGGGACATGCAATGGTGTCCAGCATCCACCCTACCCCAACCCAAGGTGATGGTGCCAGGAGCAGTGGTACTTCCAGCCTCTACCAAGGGTCCATAAAGCACCAGACACTCTTCCTTCTCCCCCTGGAGAAGGAGAGCAGTCCCTGGAATGCTCAATCCTTCTCCCTCCAACTTCCAAGTCTGTCACCAAACCCAAGATGATGGCACCACAAGCAGACACCTTGCACTGCACCAGTGGGCCAAGCTTGAGCAAACTCTATCAAACCAACAGGTTTCAGGTTTTAAAACCTCCTACTTTTTTAGTTATAGATGAGCAAAAATAGTCTTCATTTATGTAATTTGGGAAGGTTTTTTGGCCCTCTGTAACTCTGCAGCTGGTGAACCAATTGGCAAGAAATGTTCACAATCCATAAATCCTGGCACAATGTCTGGGATTCCGAATTATAAGTAAATTGTCTGAAAATGGGCAAAATTATTACGGTGCAAAAACTGGGATTTAACATGATCATGCTTACTCAACCCTAATATACAGGTGTTACACTATCTGTATCATATATACATATCTATAGTCTTGCAAAAAACTTCATTAGTGCACCAGTTAGGGTAATGTAACTCCACAAAAGTAGAAAAAATTGGTGCTAGGGTTTCCCACCCTAATGACCTCCCCCCAGCAGCAAAATGAAATTTGGGTCTCTGGAGTCTTGTAAAATCAGTGGTAGGTATCTTCCTTGTGGGTTGTCAACCCTAATGCCCACAAATTCCATAAGCAAACAATGTCACACATGACTCCTTTCTTCATGCTGGGCCCATGGGGTGAGGGGGGAGCATTACAGCTGACATTCCATAAGGAAGATTGCATCACTGATTTGCCAAACACCAGAGACCCCAAATCCTAATGCTTTTTCCTTTTGCAGCTTGGGAGGCTGGGGGGGACATTAGGGTGGGAAACCCTAACACCACATTTCTTGACTTGTGTGCTGTTAAGTTACCTTAACTCATGCATTAACACAGTTTTTCAAAAATAATTTCCTTACTTTTCAAATAGTATAATTGTATCCTCATTTCCTTGTGGGAGTGCATACAAGTATGTTGCCATGGAAGCACATGACCCTCTGGGCCCAGCACTTGCATTTCAGCCAAAATAGCAACCAAATTGTCATCATAGACTTGTTATTACAGGCAGTATAGCATAGTGGCTAAAGTCACTAAGCTGCAAACCTAAAGACCTGGGTCTGAATCCCATCATTCCCCACTTGCATACTGTGTGACCCTTAGCAAGTCACTTAACTTCCTTGTGCTCCCAGGTCACACCTGGAAACAAGATGTGGCTTAGTGTGCCTCTCCTGGTTAAACAATTTCCCCTTCCCCCTTTCCCCATTACCCCACCTCATGAACACTGTGCTAAAAATTCTCAAATCCTTGCTGAAATGTTATGGTGTGAAGACACATTTTGGCCAGGATCTGAAAAATGACAGCTGTCACATTCATGAGACGGTGTAAAAAAAGTCCATGTTGAAAATCTTGAGTCAAAATATTTAAAATTACAAAGGTTATGAGTGAGCATAGTAAAATTTTAACATATGTGAATAACTTATTACATATTTTGACCCCACATTTTCAACATAGCCTTGTTATGACTCCACCTCATGAACTCACTGAAGATGTTCAAATCCTGCCTGGTGCTAGGTAAAAAATTGAGCAGTATTCTACACTGCATCAACAAGCATATCACATCAAGAAGTAGGGATGTTCTCCTGCCCCTGTATACATCCTTGGTGAGGCCTCACCTGGATTATTGTGCGTAGTTCTGGTCACCCATGGGTAAGACTGAAATAGTGGCACTCGAGAGAGTCCAAAGGAGAGCCACCAGATATATACAAGAGGTCGAAGGCTTAGATTACACAACAAGGTTAAACACTTTAGGTCTGTACTCCTTGGAATATAGACGCTTAAGGGGAGATATGTGTTTAATATATAAAGCAACTATCAATCCAGATTTATGGGAACTACTTGGCTTGAAATACAGGGAACCTATGTATAATACCAGATCTCACCCACTACAACTTTTTGTTGAATGTCCAAAAACGAATAAAAGGAAATCCTGGCTCACGCTGAGGGCCACCAATATTTGGAATCGATTACCCTTGGAAGTAGTAGCTAGTGATACTGTGAACACATTTAAAAACAGATCGGATAGCTTTCTATTCAAATACAATATCCTGGGTTACTAACTAAATGGCGAGCAAAAGGACTAATGTCTATATGGCTCTGTATTTACCTATGAGACCTATGAAAGGTGATCTCACCAAGTGACTGCAAAATCAATTTTTGGGGCAGATTTGCATAATTTCACCAGCATTGTTCATGAGGTGGGGTCCCAAAAAGTCCATGCTGAAAATTTTGGATCAAAATATGCAACAATGGTAAAGTTATGCAACAAAGTTGAAAACCCCACTGAAATACATTGAACCACACTTACCTTAGTTTCTCATATTGCAGTCAGCAGTTCCAGCAGCAAGGTTCCACCACAGTGGCTTGACAGTAAACTTGTCCACTGCCTTTACAGCAACAGCACAATGCTGACAGTCAGCATTGTGCCATCAGGAAAACAATGTTTTTCATGGGGGGCTGTGCGCCTGGCACCCCATTGACTTTAAATTAATCAACTCCAGGTCAAAGTTGATTCTGGGAGGAGGTGCAAACCTCGGAGAAGCCGAGTTGGTGTACTGCATGACCATTACAGCAAACTACCAATTTTGTTGCTGTAATGGTCTCATCAGTATGTTTCACCGTAATGTAGGTATACCCCAGCAGCAAGACATGCCTTCAATCTGAGATTGGATCTTCACCTTGGTACCTGTTTAGTTGAGTGAGGGTGTGGGGGGTGCAGAGTGGTGTGTGTGCAGTGGGTGGTTGGGGTGGGTCGGATCAGTGAGGGACCATTTTCTGTCTTACAGGTGTAAAAAAAAGACACTGAGGTACCATTTTCTTTATTACAGAGAAGGATGGTAATCAGAGGTTGGTGGGTGCCACTAGACACCAGGAAAAGACAGAAAACTAATGGCTACAGCAATCAGAGGGGAGATGCCACTAGATACCAGGAAAAGGAAACAATATTACAGGGATGGCAATCAGAGGGTAAGGGGTTCCACTAGACACCAGGGAAACAAACAAAATATTATGAGGACCACAACAGGAGGGGGGTGCCACTAGACACCAGGGAAAGGAAAAAATATTACAGGGATGGCAATCAGAGGGGGAAGGGTGCCACTAGACAGGAAGGAAACAAACAAAATATTACATAGACCACAATCAGTGGGGGGGTGCCATTAGACACCAGGGAAAGGAAACAATATTGTGGGGATGGTGATCAGAAAGGGAAGGGTACAACTAGACATCAGAGAAATAAAACAATATTATGGGGACAGCGATCAGAGAGGGGGCACCACTAGACACCAGGGCAACAACAAGGCAAATTACCATCCCATTTCCAACCTCCTATTTCTAGGGAAAGTTGTTGAGAAGGTTGTGGTACAGCAACTTGAGGAATACCTTGCCGCTTTTGATCTCTTTGAGCTATTACAGTCTAGATTTCATGCCAGGCATAGTATGGAACCCACAGTAGATCGGGTACAAAATGACCTCCTTAGGGTCAGGGATCAGGGGGAGGGGACAATTCTTGTCGTCCTAGATCTATCTCTTCATCCTTTGACATGGTAGACCATTGTATGTTACTTGACCACCTAAGGAAATTTTGTGGACTCACCGGCTCTGTTATCTGTTGGTTTGAGTCCTAATTTATGATCAGGAGGCAATGGGTAGTGATGGGGAATTTCACCTCCTCCTCCTCCCCAGCCTACTGTCATGTGGAGTACTTCAAGGTTCATTCTTGTCACCAGTGCTGTTTGCCATGTATATGCTGCCCCTGGGTGAGCTCATTAGGAAATACAGTTTGGGTTTTCATTGCTATGCTGATGATACCCAGCTATATTTTTCCTTTGCCCCAGAACATCAAGTGCAGTCAAAGTACTTAACAACTGCCTCACAGAGATCATTGATTGGATGGCCTCTAGCTGGTTGTGACTGAACCCTGATAAGACGGAGGTACTGGTGATGGAGTCGAACAGAGGACGGAACAGTTTGTCCTCTGGTGCCAATACTGGTTTGTTCCTGGGATCTGTACCATTGAAGGCCTCCTCTAGGATGCAAAACCTTGGCGTGACCTTTGACAGCAGTTTGACACTTAAATTTTAGGTGTCATCCATTGTCTGGACCAGCTTCTACCATCTTAGGAATATCGCTAGGGTCAAGCCCCTTGTTCTGTCCATGGACCTCTCCACCTTAGTGCATGCCTTTGTGATGTCCAAACTTGATTGCTATAATGAACTCTTCCTCAGGGTCTCAGGTGGGGTAACCTCCGCTGGCTGCAGCTGGTGCAGAACACAGCTGCCAGACCCTTGACTGGACAGTCAAAATTCTGCCACATAACCCAGGTGCTGCGTTCACTGCACTGGCTGTTGGTGCTGTGGAGGATATTCTTCAAGGTGGGCTTGCTCACCTATAAGGCTCTACATGGATTGGGCCCTGGCTATCTGTTGGACCTCCTTACACCTGCTGTCTTGGTTGCTCCCTCTGGTCCTCCCCTAGGGGCCTCCTTGTGATCCCCAAGATGAGGTTGAAAACTGCAGGCAACAGGAGCATTTAGTGTCACTGGCACCGTCATGTGGAATTTACTTCCTCCATCTGTTTTGGAGGCCCCTTCAGTTGAGGTTTTTCAGACCCGTCTCAAGGTCTTTCTGTTTAGTCAAGCCTTCCCAGATCAGGTATACTAGCTATTTTGGAAGTCCTGCCTTTTGTTCACATTTCTGAATATTTGTTTTAGAGAGCTCTGTGTTATCACAGACTATATTTATTGTATGCTGTTTTTTATTATTATTATTATAATTCTATTTGATATAATATTATTTATTGCTAGACTGTTTTTATTGTACAGCGCCCAAAGCCTCTGGGATTGGGCGCCTAGTAAATTAAAATTTACCTTGCCTTACCTTTTCTTGCCATCAAAGGATAGCAATGGGTGGGAGCTCCGCTGAACACTAGGAAAATGTCAGCTCACTGCTCTCACTGTAGCCCACAGCATGAGGACCAGCTGCAGCTGCAGAAGTCAAGAAAGTACTGCTGTTCTCATACATTGAACATCGGTGCACAGCTCCTCTCGCTAAGCTGGGCACCCTGGATTTTGGGTGCCCAGAAAAGGTATGTCTGGCCCTTATTTAAAGAAAAACACAAATATCAGAACCTAGCTAAACAGGATCCATTTAGATAGGTTCTGGTATATGTTTTTTAAAATTCCAGAATTTTAATCTATTTTCCATGCTAGTCACTTCATGGAGAAAAACAACTAGTTGGTGGCTCTCGTGGCACAGAAAAAAGTTTGGTGCAGTGTCAAGAAAGTGGTGATAATCAAATCAAATGGTCCTGCAACATCAGAATTTTCATTTTGTGGCAGAACATTAACTCAAAAACCCTACTGCTCATGCTCAGAATGGAAAAAACAAAACCTTAAAGCCTTATAACTGTAACCATTTAATATTTTTTTACCAGACCTTTCACAGGCACTACCATAGGACATCCAACATGTACCCTGCAAGTCTGGAGAAAAAATTACAATCCATATCCAGTAGGCTGTAGATGAGAGGGAAAAAAACATGTTCAGTGTAGGAAAAAAGACTGACATTTTCTGAAAATGACATATGCAGATCGCAGAAACTGCACAAACTACAATCTCAAAACATTCCACAGATCAAGACCTCTCCTTCTAGACCACACATATACAAAATAAGGGGCTTAACACTGAAATGGCTTCTCAACCCTAACTATAGGGGTGCAACGGTTCTATGTGATATTAGTCACTTCAGAACGGTGAGTCAGGAATCGCCAAGCAATGTCATTGATGACTCAAATGGCGACTGTTTTTTGGGGGGGCTTCACCCCCTGCACTCAGCTTGCTTAAATAACCAACTCCAAGCTTGTAGCACCTCGGATAGGGGTAAAACTTATGTCACCATTCCATCATCACCGTCATTCCCTCACCGACAGTGGTACTCACTGTTCTGGAGTCGATAACATTACGTGCCACTGGGAGTGACCACACCCACATAATAAAGATATGATTACACTATCTGAAAAATGTATGGATGGATGGAAGTACAGGGCCCGGCTCCCACAGTCAAATAAAGATATAACTACTGTTTCAAAAAGTAAGGAAATTCTTTGCAAAAAAATGCATTAATGCAACATTTAGGGTCCAGGCTAAAGCAAAAAGGTATGGAAATGAGCTTTTAGGGTTTCCAAACCTAAAACCCCACCCCACTCCTGAGAAAAATCAGAGGTGTAGTCTTTCTTGGAGTTGTCAACCTAAAGTTCATACCATTAGGTGTGCATGTTTCTTGAGGGTATAGAATGGAGTGAGCTTTAGGGTTGACATCCCCATGGAAGATGCACCCCTGAAGTTTTTTAGAGGTGGGGGTTGGGTTTTAGCCTGAACCCTAAATGTTGCATTAATGCAGTTTTTTGCAAATAATTCACTAACTTTTTGAGATAGTATAATTGTATCTTTATTTGACTGTGGGAGCGTCATCCCTCCATTAGAGATGCAGCAAATTTAAATTCCACCTGCAAAGTGCACTATGTGGAGAGGGAAATGCAAAGTACTCACTCCACCTTGTCATTACCACTTTGTGTTAAGGCAGAATGACAATGCGAATTAAGGTGAAGTAGTTGTTTTCAATGGACTTCGCTATGCTCTTTAGCCATAGCCAGGCAGTAAAAGGAAGGAAATGAGTCATACAAGCAAACACTTTCACTTTCTACTTTGCAGATGGAGAAAGAGAGAGAGAAAGAGAGAAAGAGAGAGAGGAGTGTGTTGTTTTGTCACTGCTGAGACTTGGATATCAGAGCGAGGAGATTTAAACTTTGATTTAGATGCAACAGCCTTTTCAAAAGCTATATTTTTTTGTCTTTTCTGTAATCTTGTTTACTTAATTTGTTCTTTCTGTAAATTTATTTTCTTACCTTTATAAGTAGTTAGTTGTTTATCTGTGTGACTCTGTGTGTGTTGTGTGATAGTGTGAGTAGTCATTGCTCAGACTGAGGGAGCGCAGAAAGAGAGATGGATCAGACCAGGGTGAGGGAATGTGCGGGGCGAGGAAGCTCTGGGAGAGTGTGGTTCTGGTAGGCATCATACTGTGTGCATGCATGGTGAGCATGGTCACCTGTTCCTGTGGGACTGTTCAAAAATTCTAAATGCCCCCCCCAGAAGCAAGACCAGCACCACCTCCTGACTCTGAGGCAGTTGAACCACCACCACCACCACGTCCAGCACCAGCTCCAGCACCAGGTCCTCTGGAGTAGGATGAGCCTGCTCCCCCAGGCCCAGGTGTGGATCCCAACCCTGCTGAGCACTGTGACCAGCCAGCTGCCAGTTCATCTGGCTCTCTCCTACCTGTGCCTGGTCCTACCCACACCTCTGTTGTTTAGCAGTTTTTTGACTGGGTCTGGGGGACAACAGCATGGTCAGGTGCCACCTTTGTGAGGTAGAGGTGCATCGTGGCCCCCGGGGGACTCACCTGAGGACTGGGGGCCAGCACACTCATATGCTCAATCACCAACAGTTAGAGTGGCAGGCTGCTACAGAACAGGCCATGTCTGCACCTGCTGGCCCTTCTGTGGCACAGGGTGCAGCTGTGCCTGCTGGTGGACCTAAGAAGAGAAGGACCAGAGCAGCACCTGCTGCTCCACCAGCACCCAAACCACCACCACCAGCAGGTCAGCCTGTAGAATGTCTGGATCCCAGAGAATTGCGTGTAATGCAGGCTGACTTGGCAGTTCTCTGGAGTGTTGTTGAGGAGACCAATGAGAGGGTGAGTGCTGTCGAGCAGTGGCTGGATCACATAGAGGGACATCAGTTGCAAATTATGTCCATGCTGGAACTGCTGCTGGATCACCATGGGATCCCACATTAGTTTTTTTTTCCTCACAACATGTGCTCCCCCACACCTTCCTTGCTGTGTTATAAAATGTATTCCTCCACGATCCCTGACCCTTGTATGTAATTATGCCCTTTTTTTGTTGTATTCCGTATGCATAACACTTTGTATTCTGGCCCCCCTTCCTTTTGTTAAGTGTGTGTGTGTGTGTGTGTGTGTGTGTGCTGTTTTGATGCTTCATTAATGTTTACTTTCTGTCATGGAAAAGCAGACTGAGCAGTGCAAGTATACTGTGCTAAACTGCATGTGTGCAGTTAGTCTTCTTTCCTGTCTTTGTATGTAGTGCAGACACTGTCCAACTCCCTGACTTAAAAACACCTATTAATGAGTACAATGGTGGGGTGGTGAAGCATGGAGACATACTACAAAACAGGCTTAAAATACATCCAAGTAACTAGTAAAAAAATGTATGTGATTCATGAAAGACATGATCGTGAATTGTGACTTGTGATTGCATTTGTGACCGTGATGATGAAGAACGTGATTTGTATCACGACTGACTCATGGACATGATGATGTTCATGTCTTAAAAATGCATATTAATGAGTACAATGTTCATGCAGAATTATGCACCACACCAGTCCAATACTCTGAAGGGAAGCCAAAGAAACAACTGTGACTTAAGCTACAGATGGAAGTTGGGCCCTAAAGAGATGCAAATATACAGACAGATTAAGATTGCACTGCGCACTAAAGAGATGCTCATGCAAAGGTACAACATCTAACCAGTGCTCACCATCAGAAATTCAAATCTGGAAAATAATACCTTTGCCGGTTGGGGCAAGCTGCATGGGGGGGCGTGTACTGCACTGCTGCAGTAACAGTCACTAGTACTAGTACCAGTAGCAGTAAAGATATCACAAAGAAGTACAATAATCACCCAGCTGCAGTGGATAGCCGGTTCACATTGCTGAAATTACTATGTGGCACAATAAAAGGTGTCTAATTTGACGACACTCGTCACACATATACACACACACTAAGCAGTGCATAGCAAATTGAAAACTTCAGTAATATAACCATGTATTTTAAACAAACTAACATTATGCACTGCTGCACCACAACAATCAGCAAAAAATTATTGAAAATATTACTGTGTGTACATTAACGCAGTTATACAAGAAAAATATCACCAAAACAGAAAGAACTGTCTTTTTCTCCAAGTTAATCTATCTACACCAAAGATACGTCCCCTGCCCAAAGCACACTTTCACTGTTTCGTACTACACAGACTCAATGTTGTACATTAACATTCAAAATCCGCTCACAAACAATAAACACTTGATGATATGAGCACAGAATGGTTTTCTACAATTGAACTAAAGTTTGAGCAAAAAAAACTACTCAAAAAGGCTTTTTGAACAGCTTTTAGAAGGTTTGAATCACAGAGAGCTCTCAGAGCAGATTGTCTCTTACAGCTTCCTACACACACTACCCCAAACTGAGGCTGTGCAGAACAATATAGAGCCCATGTGACCTGAAATTCCATGAATCACTTCAAAATTCACCTATGGAGCTTAAAAAGAAGGTGAAGTGAGGCGTAGTATATTGTTTTCAATGTACTTTGCCTTAACTGTTGATGGAGTAGTGGATTGGGAAGGCAGCGTAACATGAAGTTATTGTTTTCAATGGACTTTGCATTACCCATTATAATGCAAAGTACTCCATTTCACATTGTGGGGAACTCCGCTAATCTGCTTTCACTTCGCAATTCACTTCATGGAGCAAATTGGCACCACTTTGCCCATCTCTACCCTCCATAGATGTATATATATATATGTTGCTGTGGAAGCACAGGGCCCTCTGGATCCTGCACTTCAATTTGTAGGAGAACAGCAACCAAATTTTCAGCATAGCATTCTTATTACCTCACCTCATGTACCCAGTACCAAAAATGTTCAAATCCTCACTAAAACGTGATTCCATACCACTGCAACATAATTCCATACCACAAGTATGAAAATACAGTTTCAGTGGAATTTGAACAATTATAGCTGTCACATTCATAAGGTGGTGTACAAAAATGGCTATGCTGAAAATTTGAGGTCAAAACAAAAAAAATTACCAAAGTTATGAGCAACTGTAGCAAAATTTAAATGGATGTGCATAACTTTATCGTGTTTACATATTTTGACCCCAAATTTTCAGCATACGGTACTTATGACTCCACCTCAAAAAAAAAAAGGCTGATAAAAATGTTTGAATCATGCCCAAAAGGTGATTTCACCAAGTAAGCGTGAAATCCACTTTTTTCCTAATTCCACTACATTGTTCATGACATAGGGTCTCAAAAGGACGTGTTGAAAATTTGGTGTAAAAATATGCAAAAATGGCAAAGTTATTCATCAAAGGAGAGAACCTCATTGCAATACATTGAACTGCACTTACCTTACTTTCTCATATAGCAGTCAGAATTTCCAGCAGTAAGACATGTCTTCAACTGGAGTGGATGTTTACCCTGGGACCTGCTCAGGTGAGTGAGTGTGTGTGGGTTTTTTGTGGGGGGAATGGGTGCTGAGTGGGAAATTGGGGTGCAGAGGTTGGATTGGTGAGGGGCTGTTTTCTTTTTTACAGGTAAAAAAAGACATTGAGGGACTGTTTCTTTTATTTCAGAGAGGATGGCGATCAGAGTGTGTATGGTGCCAATAAACATCAGGTAAAGGCAAAAATCTCTATGGGGGAAGGGGGCAAGAGGGTAGGGGATGCCACTAGACACTAGAGAATAATATCATAATTATGGGGACCATGACAGGAGGTGGAGGTGCCACTAGACATCAGCAAAATGCATAATTACAATGCAGACAGTGATCAGAGGGTGCAGGGCACCACTGACAATAGGGAAATATAAAATAAATATGGTGATCAGAGGGTGGGGGTGTGACTAGATACCAGGGAAAGAAAAAATCTCTTCAGGGACGATGATTGGAAGGTGGGGGGGATGCCAAAATTTCAAATCCTCATTACTTGGCAATGGATTAATATTTCTTCAACATTTATTGTGTGGTTGTAGTGGAAACCAATAAAGTATATTTCATTAAAAAAATATTTCTTCAACTAACCAGTGAAGGGCAAATCTGTGGGCCATCCCTTTCTACCCTGAAAATTTTAGACCAAATTCCAAACCATTTGGGTGCCAGATGATGACAAAATACAGCAAAACATGGCACATTTTTAAACTTTTTTTGCTATCCAGATCTTGAAATCTACAGGTGGCCAGAGGGAAACTTAGCAAGCAAGAGGTCTACCCTCCGAGACCACTGTTTAATGAATGCAATGATATTAAAGTGCAAAGATGGCATTTCATGAAAAATAATTTTTTTCTTACAAAAAAGGATAGATCCTATCTACCATAAAAATGTCAGACTACAATTCCAGACCATCTGAGCACAGTGAAATGAGAAAAAAGCACAACAAAACAGTGATTTTTAATGTTTTAGCACTATGTGCAGCTCAGATTCTGCAAATCCAACCAAAATGAAACTTGGCACTTCCAGAGATCTATCATACAAGACTAGTCATGCAAAATGTTGCGCAGATCTGTTGAACAGCTGCAAAGTTATCAAAGTTCAAAGTTTGATGTTTAACCTAGAAACCTCTGCTCAACCCAAACTGTAGTGGTACAACCACACCACTACAATAGAATCTATCTGTCTATCTATCTATCTATTTATTCTTTGCTAAAAACTGCATTAATGCACCAGTTAGGGTTCAACTTAATGCAACCAAAAGTAGGGAAATGTGTTGTTAGGGTTTCCAACTCTTAGTCCTGCCCATAAAGCAGCAAAATGACAACACTACACAAGCAACCATATGCAGCCATCATCAGGTAAGACAAAAACATACAACTGTTTCCAGATGACACAAGTACAGTAGCACTGTTGTGCTACCTTCATGGATTTGTTTCTGTGGCATGCACACTGCAAAACACACTCACTCACTTGTTACTGCAGATACAAACCCACAACACTCAAATCACAACATTGTTTCTGTGTGGAGAAGCACAGGCCCCTGCAGCCACAGACGTAAATCCATGATACCTAAATTACAAGAGTTCTTTTGTCTGCAGAAGTGCAGTCTCCCATAGGGGCAGCTCTTCTGTAGGCTCAGGTATGCATGCACACTGTAAGATATAGCCACACTTGACAGCCTACACTTCTGCAGCCACAGATGTAAGACATACACACTGACCTCTGTCTGCAGAAGCGAAGGTGCCACATAATCCATGATACAAAAATTACAATGCTGCTTCTGTCTGCAAAAGCGCAGGCCCATGAAGGGCCTGCACCTCTTCAGCTACAAGTGTAAGACATAAATACTGATGTCTGGACTCAGAACTGCAGACCCCTGTGGGCTTGCAGTTATGCAGACGGGAGTACTGTTGCAATGTGGGTCTAATGGTTTTAGTGGTGGATCTAGAAATTGTTCAAGGGGATAGCAGTTTTTCAGTATGCAGATGCATATTGAAAAAACATGCACTAAAGGATTATACTATCTAGTGCGGTAACTTATAAATTGTGCATGAGTACAGTGGAGCCAGTCATGATGCAATGCAGTAACTTACAGTTAATTACATGTCACAAAATACAGCTGTAAAAACGGGGCTTAATTGCCATTGAATTACACAGTTCCCTGCACAATACTACATCATTTTTAAGATATACTGAAACATTACTGCGTTGAATCCTTGTTGATGCCACTGTACCTCTGACTGCAGAGGCACAGGCCCCAAGGGACATTCTGTCTACAGAAGGGCATTCCCCCATTTGGCCTGCACTTCAGAAGCCACACATATTCAGGCACCCAGTCCAATTTACACACACAGGTGTGGCTGAGGGGCCTGCACTTATGCAGCCACAGATGTTAATCGATGAAGGTAGCATATCAGTGTCACTGCATTTGTGTAATCTGGAAACAACTCATATTGTTTGCCTTACCTGTTGATGGATGTCTGAGGTTGCTTGTGTAGTGTTGTACTTTTACAGCTTTCAGAGTGTCAGGAGTTAGGTTTGGGAACCCTAACACTGTATTTCCCTACTTGTGTTGCATTGAGTTGAATCCTAACTCATGCCATAAAAAATTTTATTGCAATGAATTTCCTTTCTTTTTGAGGTAGTGGAATCATGTCCTTATTCAGTTTGGTCCCATCAGGACCTGCATGAACAGATGCAAATGCAGAGAATCCAGAGGAAGGCTCTGTCTCCCAAGAAAGTGCAAGGCCCTGCTGACCCTGCACGTCCATGAAATGAGGGATGCCAAGAATTAATGGGGCTGTCTGATGGGCTACAGAAGTGCAGGGCCTTTCCACATGGCAGCAGATACAGATGCAAATGGCAAAGATTCCATTTCTCAGCCAGTGTATGATGCCATCTGCCACCCATGGGTGCAGAGGTATTGGGCCCTATGCCAAGAGAAGAGTTGTCTTCAATACATGGTACCAGGGCCCATATGGCCAACCCTGCACCTTTTCTTTCTTGTCTGGGAGGTGCACATAACAGCACCATCCCACCACCCTTGTCATATCCTGTTGGCTCACTGAAGTTGCCCCTGAACTCAGCTCACCTGCATTGGATCACAGTGCACTACCTGCCAGAGTAAAGTCTGCCACTGCATACAGTGCTTCTAGATAATAATAATAATAATTATTATTTATTTATTTTTTAATTTTGTCCCAAATTTTCAGGAAAGTCATGTTTTCCCCTTGAAAACATGACAGGCCAGATATTCAAAACTTTGCCCCATGGCTAAATTAGCACTGCCCAGTGTGCTAAATTAGCCCAGAACCAATACTGCACTATATTCAAAAGGGATAGCCCTGGAGCTAAACCTGCTGAATATAGCATGCTAAGGAAGATGGGCAAACCAGGCTGGGAGTGCAGGGCAAAATAGCCCAGGAATAAGACAGCTATGAATATAACAACCAGGAAGTGCAAACCACAATAGCATTCCAGTTCACAGCGATGTGAAGGAAAGTAAAGGTGAACTATGTGGCCAAGGTGTGTGCTAGCAAAGGAGTGGAGTCAGTAAAGCTGCAAGCAGCAGAGCATGTGAAATTAAATTGTGCAAAAATGTACAATGTTTCTGAAATGTTTGCACGGTGCAAACACATTGGCACAGGTTTAGCGCGGCTAAGCCGTTTGTCTGGCACAATCAAGTTTGTCCTGGGCAAAACTTTGCTATATTCAAAAGTGACATGTAAATAAGCTTACTTAGGTAGTCTGTGGGCAAACATCCAGATTAACATCTCATTATGGCCTGATTTTCATGCAGTTTACCCAGTGCTATTGCAGGGTCCCACAGCTACACCTCTAAGTTAGCCTGGGAGTACAGAGGCTGGCTGGATCTACCCAAAGCTCCATCTGTAGGTCAGTCTAGCAGTGCATGGTGGTAGCTACAGGCTGCATTTGTACAGTACAGCATAGAAGATTGTGCCCCGGGGTCTACACAGCACAGGCACAGGTGGTGGTGCTGTATGCAATTGTCAAACTGTAGTTCATGCTACAGTGTACAACAGACACTATAATAGCAAGGGGGTCAGTAGTGTGAGGGACACAGCAATGCCTTTGGTATGTAGGGCAGTGATGACATCTGCACTGTACACAGTGACAGGCCCAACATGCAGGTGTTTATTGACAGTTGGCCTTATTCGTATGCTATTGTGCAACCCACAGATGCTGCACCACTGGCATGGGATGCTCATGGTGACATATGCATGGCTGGCTGTGTGTGCTGTGGTGTCTGTACAAATGTGTGATATGTGGATGGGGGGATCATACCATCAGACAGGCACACTGGTGTTGGGGTATTCCCAACACTGGCCCATGTGCACTGCATGGCTTGTCCCAGCTTTGTGGCTGCACCCAGTCTGTAGTGCAGCCTGGCCACTGGTACACCCTCCCCTCAACACCCTCCATGCCCACAGTGCTGCATGTGTGTGCTGGCATCTGTTGGTGTCCACCAAAGGGTGGTCTGCAGGTGTGTGCTGTATGGCCACTGGGAGCTGGGTCACCACTTACTGCCTGGCATGGCTGGTCTGGTGGCAGATGATGGCATCATAGGGATGCCATCCATGAGCAGCATGTTTCCTCTTTGTCTGGCTTATTTCTAGGTATCATACTTACTGGTTAGGGTCACGCAAATATGCACAAAAGTAGTGCAAAGCTGGGCAAAGCCACAAAGTCTCACAAAGTTGGTTTGCTCAGAGTTAAGACTAACTTTTCCTGGGTGGTAATTCACACTGTGCAAAGTGTTGCGCTAAGTCACGCAAAAACACTTTGCACAACGCTATTCGCTGAATATAGCATTGCACCTGTATTCATGTACAAGCCCCCTCAGTTTGTCCCTTGCATACATTATAATTTTGCCCAGTGCTAATACTGTTTACATGTGGTATTTCACCTTTTGAATATAGCAGACCCACGTTAAACTGGCCCAAACCCGGTGCAAACAGTTTGAGCCCAGCGCAAACTGTTGAATATCTGGCCTGACATGTAGTTTTTATAGTATATTGGCTAAAACATCATTTCACACCACAAGTGCGAAAACACGTCTCATCCAGGATTAAAAAAATTATACCAGTCATGTTTATGAGGCGGTGTGGAAAATGTCTATGCTGAATATCTGGAGTCAAAATATTGAAAATTAGTGAAGTTATGAGTAAGTGCTGAAATATTTCAAACTTCACTCATAACTTGATAATTTTAGCATATTTTTACACCAAATTTTCAACATAGCCTTGCTATGACCCCACTCCATGAACCCGGTAGGCGAAAATGTTCAAATCCTCACTGTAATGTCATTTTGTGCAACAGGTACACAAACAAATTTTGGTGAGAATTTGAAAAACACAGCTGTTTTGTTCATGAGGTGTTGTGTAAAAATGGCTATGTTGAAAATTTGGTGTCACAATTTTTAAAATTACCAAAGTTATGAGGAAGCATAGAATAATGTCAATGTATGCTCATAACTGTATTTTTTTAAATAGTATGACCAAAATTGTCAACATAGCCATGTTATGACACCACTTCATGAACCCGGTAGATGAAAATTTTCAAATCCTGCCCAAAAGGTGATTTTGAAGAGTGCCAAACAGGAGAAAAAAATGGAGGGACTCAACTCACTAATTGTGATCAGTCCAGTGCCTTCAGTCTTATTATACCAAAAGCAACAACCAGAAAGCAGTGTTTCCAAAACACACTGCAGAACAAACCCTGAGCAAGTTAGCTCTTTTAGAAAGTGACCCAGCTTACCTTGCTGAAGTCTTAATTTATTTATTGTGAAAAAATAACAGTGCCCATGAAACCATAGTGAGAAAGTGCAAAGTGCAATATAAATTTGGTGGCAGTACTATATGAAACAAAAAAGTAAAATCACGCCTGCACCATGTTGATGCAACTGTAGCAGCAACTTTGAAGAGCTGCTGGACAGACAGCATGCATACATAGGAAGTGCAATGAACCAATCAGTTGACATTTTGGCAAATCTCCTTCATCAGAGCTCAGGGTTTGTGTTGCAGAGTATTTTGAAAATGTTGTGTCCTCTTTGTTGCTTCAGATTTTGAACAGTGACCATGAATTTGCCTCTCAGGTCAAATTAAAAAAAATTCACCACCCTTTTTCATGAGGTGGGGTCCCAAAAATGCCATGTTGTAAATTTGGAGTAAAATATTTGAAAATTAGAAAGTTGCGAATTGAAGTTTGAACCGCATTGAAATACAATACACTAGACTTATTTTCTCATATTGTAGTTGCCGGTTCCTGCAGCAGAAAGTGTCTTCAGTCAGAGAGCAGATCTATGTTGATGGACATGTTAAGGTGAGTGATAGTGTGTTGGTGGGTGGATGCTGAGTGAGGGTGGTGGTGAATGGGGTTCTGGGGGAGTCAGACCGCCAATGGACTATGTTCTGTTTTTCAGTTTTACAGAGAAAAATCAATGAGGGATGGTTTTCTTTATTTCAGGGGGACCTAAGCTGACTCTGGGGATTAGACACACCAGAGTCAGGATGATCTTTGGTGGCACCAGGGATGGGCACCACAGTGCCACAAAGCATACATTGGGGAAGATGGGAGAGTGACCTGGAGGGGAAGGGGCAAGAGAACTGGTACCTGGGGTGGGCACCCCGGTCTGCTTATTATTTATATCAATAAGAGATAGGTAGGTAGGTAGATAGATAGATAGACATATACAAATCTTCCAAAAAAAATTAAGTGTACTCAAACTTAGCCAAAACATAAAATACATTTACACTGGACTAAACAAAATATTCAACATTACAGATGTATTTCAATACATCATTTAATTACTGGGCATAGCCAGGAAACAAAGGCTATACAATAGGTTAAGAATTAAGAAAAAGAGAAAGATCCAGTGATCACCGGCTCACTGCTGTCAATCAAGCCAGCAGCAGCACTCCAGCTGCAGCTACAACAAACAAGAGACCCACTGTTGATCTCACAAAATAATAGTTCTTTAGTTTGAGCTCACAAAAGAACTACAGTTCATTTGTATGATCCAGCAAACACTGGCTCACTGCTCTCACTCAAGCTGGTATCAGCACTCCAACTGCAATTACAAAATCCAAGAAAGTCCTTCTGCTGATCTCCTACTGTTGATCTCACAAAAGACCCATGGTTCTTTTGTATGAACCCTCGCTAAGCCCTCACTAAGACTTCCATCAAGATTTCAAGGTATGTTCCAAAACCATATTAGGGGTCTTTTTTTCAAACAAACTCCAGAATTAAGTGAAACTAGTTCCATTAAGCTAGATCAATGTGTTTGTTTTTCTGGAGGAAATTATTATCGGTTTTCAATGCTTTTTATTTTGGAGGTGGGGATTTTAAAAAAAGATGGTGTCCATACCAAAGAAGACTTGTCTTCTCATGAAGGAAGAATTTCAGCTCATGAAAGAAAAATCTTCGTTCATGAGCCAGAAATTCTTCTTTCATATTAGACATACAAATTAAAGACCCTACAAAGCATGCTTACAGCCAAAATTTCAAATCCTTATAACACGGGGAAATGATCGATATTTCTTTCACCAATCCAAAAAAAAGACATCTTTCTAGGCAAGCCCCTTCTGTCCTGAAAATGTCAGAACAAAATTCCAGTCATTTGGGCTGTAGGTGAGAGCAAAAAAATGGCCCAAACCCCTGATTTTTCCACTTTTTACATAATCTGGATCTTAAACTCCAGACATCCGACCATCACAAAACTTGTCAAGCCAAGAGACCTTACCACACAGACTGTGCATGAAAAAAGACATGCAATTCCATTGAAAGGGGAAAGTTATTAACGTGTAAATGTAGGACTTTAATATTAAACAACCTACTCAATCCTAACTGTAGGCTCGCTACCGCTTCCCTATGTTATGCATACACCATATGCTCACAGGCAAGCAAATCATCTTGGTTCATGACTCCTGGAGCAGGTTATCAGCAGGGCCACATGGCAGACGGTGTCCTGGTCCTGCATGATGGACAACCAGCATAAAAAGCTACTAACGATTGCTTTCTGGGGATCAGAAAAAAACCTGCACATAGATAGCCAAGTGGTATGATAAAAGGTGCACCCCAACCCTCTGGGTAACAGGGGGAGAAATACATGAAAAAAAGGAAATCATAAATACTGTAATTAAATAAACAGGATTTTCCATTTCAGAGCTACTGGAATTCAGCAGCCCAAGACGATTTTCTAGCAGGTTCACAGAAATATAGAAACATAGAATTTGTTGGCAGCTAAAGAGCAATTGGCCCACCCACTCAAAATGTTTCCCTGCCTACACTTTCACAGCAGGACCTATTTGATCTCCAGCTACCACCTCCATTTCCCAACTAAGATTCCCTTGTGCCTATCCCATACATGCTTGAAGCCCCACACTGTTTTTGCCTCACTATCTCCACTGGAAGACTGTTCCAGGCATTCACCAAGCTTTCAGTGAAGAACTACAGTATTTCCTCACATCCCTCCTAAATGTTTCCACTGGCAGCTTCATTGCATTTCCCCCTTGTTCTTGAGCACCTTCTCCTCTGAGAAATATTCCCTTACTGTACCTTTTTGAACTTTATGAGGGGATACCCTTCCCTTTGCACATCAGCATCCTATTGGCCCTACCTACTGCTTTGCCACACTGCCTTGCCATCTTGAAATCATCAAATGTGATTACTCCATATCTCTTTACTCTTTAGTGACCATTAATACTTCTTGACACATATTATAGTCTGACTCTGGGTTTCTATATCCTAAGTGTGTGATTTTCCACTTTTTTACATTGAAACCCAGCTGCAATTCCCTGGCGTCACCCAGGAGTGTTTTTTTTTTCTCCCATTCCCTTCCTAGAAAGCCTCAGTTCTTTCTTGTTTAATAGTTGATCTTGTGGAGACAGTAACCTCCCTGTTACTATTTTATAGTTTCCTATTTGTTCTGCCTGGCTTGCTTGTGTGTTTTTTTTGGGGAAGGGTATTTTCTATATTGTCTCTAGTTCTAGTTTATACCCTTTGCCCAGTTGGTGGGGTAGTTTCTGAGTTTTGTGTCCTATTTGGTGTGGCAGCTTGGTTTTCCAGGCAGGTATGGGATGTTTGGGAGATCTCTTTTATAATAATTTGTCCTTGTGAGTTGTTTATCCCTAGTGGCACTACATTGTTTTTTATTGGACTTTGTTCTCTATTGATGTGGTTGTTTGTTAACTGATAGTTATTAGACCTGTTAAATTATTACTTTTATATCTATGGGGTATGGTTAGTTCAAGTTGAAGTTTATTGTAGGAAAACTCCATTGAGCATGCTCATTCACAAGGAGATCCTAATACATAAAAGGTGTACATAAACAGGCTTGCATTAAGTAGGGTTCAGATAAAAAATAGATGACCAAAAACTGGCTTAAATAATGTAAAGTACATACATTGAATAAAACAATGGGATTCGTACATCACAACATACAATCAAAGAAAAACAGGTCCTGACATTAACATAATGCAACAATGTGGTGATTTACATAACGCAATAATGTGACAATCTATGTCAGGATGCAGAGAAGGCAAGGAATGCAGCAGGGGGATGAGCAGAAATGCGTAAGAGATGTGAGATAGTCAGATACCTGAAAATAGGCACTTGGCTGTCTAGTGTGCTTACCCGGTTAACAAAAGCAAATAAAAAAAATAAATATCTTTTTTCTGCTTAGTCGAAATTTATTGCATTATGTCTGGTGAGGCATGGCAATGGATCCTTTCACCTTGGGGAGGTGGATTTTCTATGTTTTCTCTTTTTCTTTTTGTATTTTTCAATTTAGTCTCACTGTTTTGGGACTGTTAGGACTTTTACAGTATATTGGGTTTTTTGCTCATTACAATGACCTCTAATATGTGGATAATGGCCCCGATTTTAGAAGGGTTATGACTGGCATAACAGCAGTTGCGCCAAGTAGAATGGCGCATGTAGCAACTTATGCTAGCAGTTGTAACATGCGCAATTCTACAAAGTGGCCTGTGACATGTCGCAGGCCACTTGCTCCAAACAGCAGTTACACCAGCAGTTGTGCCATAAACCCCCTGTGACATGGCGCTAGGGGGTTTGTGGCAGCAGTTGCACCACATTCTAGAAGGGCAGCCACAAAGTCTCCACTGTCGGGATTCAACTAGAACCCCCAGAGGAGAACTGGCAAGGTAAGTTACACCAGCATTTGGCTGATGTAACATATGGCACCCCCAGAGGTCCTGTACACCTGCCTGCAGACATGTCAACATGTCTACCCCATGCCAGTATATGGCCCTGCATCCCCCATCCCCCCGAACTACCCGTCAGCACAAGCCCTGCAGGGCAGCACTGCCATGTCCCCGCCTGTGCCATGAACCATGAGTTGTTGGCCGCATATGCGGCAATTACTCTTCCCTGTTAGTCTAGCACCCCCCCCAATCTGTGTAATATTAATAAGGATCCTCAAATCCCTGGTAGTCTAGTGGCCCCCCAGTCTGTATAATATTAATAAAGATTCCTGACTCCCTGGTAGTCTAGCTGCCCCCAATCTGTATAATATTAATAAAGAACCCCAAATCCCTGGTAGTCTAGCATCCCCCCCGATCTGTATAATATTAATAAAGAATCCTAAATCCTGGTAGTCTAGCGGCCCCCCCCAGCTACATAAAATATATACAGTTCTCCAATTCCTGGTAGTCTACTGGCCCCACCCCCACCTAGTTGTGCCAGCCCATCAGCACCCCCAGCTATCCCCAGCCAGCGACTGGCACAGCCCACCTCTCACCTCCATGGCCAGCTGCCGACTGAGTGCTGTAGGACAGCTTACTGTAAAGATCGCTCAGTAACACTAATACTGCACTCAGTCAGCAACTGGCCATGGAGGAGACAGGTGATCTCTGCCAGTCACTGTCTGGGGATGGTTGGGGGGGTGTTGGGTGGGCTGGCACAGCTGGGTGGGAGGCCACCAGACTACTAGGAAATTGGAGAACTGTATATATTTTATGTTGATGGGGGCCACTAGACTACCAGGGATTCAGGGTTCTTTATTAATATTATACAGATTGAGGGGGGTGCTAGACTACCAGGGTTATGGGGAGATATTCTTTTATTTAACACTGTTCGGGGGGGGCACTAGACTACCAGGGCGGGTAACGTGCCCCATTTGCGGCGGACAACCCGAGGGTCAGGGCATGGGTGGGGAGCTGACAGTACCGCCCTGTGGGGCATATTACAATGGGAATCCAGGGGGATGGGGTGTGGCACCTTGTGAGGCAGCTATTGCGGCTTGCTGGGCAGGGGGGAGCACTTGCAACCTGCGGCAGTGGGTTGCAACATGCTGACCAGGTACACCCTCTGTGCAGTGCACCTAGCCGCATGTCACAAGTCACAGGTCTTTGCTACAGAGGCACTGCATCTTCTAGAATAGGGCGCAAGGTCACTGTCACAGTTGTGGGTGGTGCAAGTTGCGTTCAGCGGCAACTTGCACCACCCTTCTAGAATCAGGCCCAATATCTTACAATGTGAATGGAACAATACAAACATGTCTTTCAAAACCTAAGACCTTACAAACATATAATACATATACTTATATTCCAACAAGACTTGTACAACTCATTTTGCAACATGAAATACCAATAAAAAATCCAAGCTATTTCTTACCCTTTATGCCATCATTAGGTACCCTTTGTGGTCATCCTCTTACTTTACTTTGGTTGATACTTATTTTCCCCCTGGTACAGGGACCCATATTTTTTTTATCTTCTTTTTCATTACTTTTAGATTATTTGCAAGGTCAATTGATTTGGTGTGGTGATTTGAATTTTACTTTGAATTTGGCCTTTGATGCATCCTACTCTAGGTCCTATAGGTTTTCCTTGACTAACTGATATTTTCACAAGGCTTTGCAACACCTTGGTTTTGTTGGTCATTGGCATTTTCTGCATCCCACTCTTAGGGAATATACACATTATTCTCCTAGACATGGAAGCCATGCCAGATTAGATTGCCTTTTTACTACTCTTGAACATGTTGATACTATCATACTTTAGAGCATGGTCCTATTCATGTTTCTGACCATGCTCCAGTTATTGTTCCTTTTTCTTTGAGGAAACCCTCTCATCTCAGTGTATGGAGATTTCATCTGGGGCTCTTGTGCAAGCAGGCTCTTCTTGAGAAGTTAACTCATCAGATGCCTCAATTTTTACAAGAAAATTATGATGGTAATGTTTCTCCTAATATATTTTGGGATATACTAATGGCAGTCCTCCAGGGCACCATCATAGCCCATGCCTCAGCACTACAACCTGTGTGGTAATGTAAATAACAAGAATTGTATGCTACTTTGTGTTCCTTACAGATGGCTTGGGGACAGGGTGATGAATCAGCTCAGAGGAAGATTTAGGAAACTCGAGTTCATCTCCAAAAACCTTAGATCAGAAGGTGGAGCATGCACTTTTTTATTTGAAACATAATTTTTTATGAGGGGGGCCCTTTTGGTGCACATCATTTAGCTTGACGTCTTTGTGTGCACAGGGTAGCAGCCACAGTGACAAAACTGCAACACTCCAATACAGGTGTTTCCACATATCAGGGGGCAGAAATCCTTTCTATTTTTTGATCTTATTATTCAGCTCTTTACAGTCCAGAAACATCTTCACCTTCTTCTCACCCTATCACTTCTTTTATGTCCCAAGCCCATCTTCTCTCACTTTCCCCCAATCAAGGACACTTTACTTTCTCCTATTTCTCAGGAAGAACTCCTTTGTAGTGTCCAGGTGGCAAAATCCAGTAAATAACCTGGGATGGACAGTCTGCTGGTGGAATTCTATAAATTTGTGACCCTTGAGGATTTACTAACTCCTACCTTGTCATGCCTGCTTCACCATTTACAAGAGGAGAACATTCCTCCTCCATCCCAGCAAAATGCAATAATTACTATGCTTCCTAAACCCAGTAAAGATTTTTATGTCCCTGCCTCTTATTGTCCTATCTCTATTTTGAATTCTGATTATAAATTTTTCATGTCAATTTGGATGCACTGGTTAGACTGGGACCAGGCTGGGTTTGAGTGCAAAAGACAAATCCATGATAATGTATGTTGTACTTTGCTCCTTTTGAACTATATCCATCAGTGCTCCATCCCACTGATCCTGGCCAGTTTGGACATGAAGAAGGCCTTCAACTGGGTTTCTTGGCTGTTTCTTTGGTCTGCATTACAGGTATTTGGTTTTCCTTCTTATTTTGTTACTACTGTGTGTTGCAGCAATTATATCTCTCCCCTCTGGACTTGGTCAAAGGCAATGGCCTGTTTTCCACTCCTTTTTCTCTGGGGAGAGGTACCCATTAGCGTTCCCCCTCTCTCCTGTTTTGTTTGCTCTTTATATTGAACCATTGGCTTCTCATATTTGATGCATGCTTACTATTCATTGTATACCTTTTAGTGGTCATGAATATAAGATAGCGTTGTTTGCAGATGATATTCTTTTAACTCTTGCCGAACCTACCACTTTTCTAGAAGCCGTCCTTGCTCTTTTGGATGTCTTTGAGTCTTTGGCTGGATTTTGTTTAAATAAGGATAAAACTGAATTATTAACCTTTTATCACTTGACACCCTCACATATTGCTGATTTATTGGTGGTTCTTTGGAAAGGAATTATTTAAAATATTTAGGTTTGTAGATTCCTAAGTTTCAGGATCATCTTGATTTAATGAATTATGAACCTCTGACAGTAGCTATAGGAGAGGATCTCATTTTATTCAATGGGTTGATTTCATCCATCTTAATATCTTACCTTGTATTTTATTTTTTCTTCAGACTCTTTCATCTCTTTCCCCCATCTGCTACTTTCAGGACAGGCAGTGGATGATTATATGTTTTATTTGGGGAGGACGAAAACCCTAATTGTGTGTTTCCTTATTTCATTTTTCTCCTGTGCAAGGGGGGTATATATCTATGCAATCTTCGTTGGTATGCTGATGCTAGTCACTTACACATCTTTTGTCTTTGGACATCAGTGTCTTTCCAGGCTCCTGGGAAGGATATTGAGGTTACCTTAAATGATCTCCATGATACGGGCCATATTATTTATTCTTCTCCCCCAGCCAATCTTCTATTTTCAAATTTTTCTCGATATACTAGGTAAATCTTTCATACCTGGCATAGGACATGGGTATGTTACCTAGGTGAGGATGTTATCTTCCTACTAGCTCTAGGATTTTTTTTTTTGCGTACATGTGCCTGGGTTGATTTGCAGTATTTTCTTCATCTAATGGACTCTAAGGGCTTGCTGTCATTCATAGATCTCTAGTACACTTATGGTTTACCTTCTACGAGCTACTACCTTCATTTGCAACTGTGCACCTATCTGCAGACTTTACCTGTATGGCATATGTATTTTTCGAAGTCAGTTTCAGCTTGTACTGATTAAATTATTTTTCATCAGCAGGGAAACCTTCAGGAGTATCTTATTAGTACTACTTATTCTATTGTTTCATTCTTTATTGCCAGAGTCTATTGTTTCTATTCTTTCTCAGTGTTTGACAGATTTGCATCTTGAGTGTGGCCAGGATGATTGGGAGAAGTACTTTCTTATTACTTACAAGTTAATGATGGCTGTTTACCTTAAGGATTTTGCCTGGAAATGTAGGATGCATTTCTCTAAGACTCCAGTACATACAATTTCTTATTTAGGTCTGCAGGCGGGAGTGTGTTGGATATCTTTTTGGTGAATCTTTGGCTGATCATGCTCATATTTTTTGGTCTTGCTCTCTTTTGCAGTCTTGTTGGGCAGCTATTTTTCAAGTGGTATCTTCCCTCTTTTATGTTTCTGTCCCTTTATCTCCTTTGATGGTCTTGTTGTATATTCCTCCTGTGGGTTTTCAGATTAGAGTTCAGCAATTGAAATTATTGTTAATTCTTTTGGTCTGTGCCAAAAAAAGTTATTACTAGATTTTGGCTTAAATCCCAGCCCCTTCAGGTACCATACTGGGTAGCCCTTTTTGATAATATTTATAGGTATGAACATTGCAGTTATAGTTACCTAAATTGTTTGCCCATTTTTGAGGAGATTTCAGGATGATGGATTACTTATAAACTACAGTTGGATGCTGATTTTGTTTCTTGAGGATATGGTCAGTTTTATAGTTGGTATGATCAATGTTTTATACATGTTGTGATTTATAGTCCATGCACTGCCTCTAAGTTCTTTTTCTTATACATAGGTTCAGGGTGGAGTTGTTTATCTTGTCCCTTTTTTATTGTTTACTTCCATTGTTCTTTAATCATTCTATGCTTGTTCTTTTGAGTATTGTAGAGTGATTAGGTATAATGCCACCTCACCCACAGTTATAGTAGTTGTTATTATCTTTATTTGTTCATTTGTTATTGTCATTTGATTTGATTGCTCTTATCTTTGTATTGCTTATTATGGATCTTAGTGTTTTTATAGATTTTTCTTATGTACTATTTGTAATGTTGCTGTAATCATATTTGTATAATGAATAATAAAGCTGTCATTATAATAATAATAAAAAAAAAAACAGCTGCAATATCCGTGACCATTCCTTGAGTTTTAACAGGCCTCTGCACATTCTCTCTACCCACTCTGAGGTGTGCACACTATTGCAAATTTTGAAGTCATCTGCAAAGAGGCATACCTACCCTTCCAGCTCTTCTGCAATGTCATTTATAAGGACATTAAAGAGGACTGGACTCAGTACTGAGCCCTTAGGTACCCCACTGGTCATGCTCCCTTCCTCCATCTGAAATCTGTTTACCAAAACCCTCTGTCACCTATTCATCAATCAATTGTGTACCTAGTTTGCCACCCACCCCCAAACTGCCCAGTTTTCCAATGAGCCTTCTATCTGGTATGGTGTCAAAGGCCTTGCAGAACTCTAAGTAGGCCATGTCCACCACACCATCCTAATCTATTTCTCTGCTCACCCAGTCAAAGAACTCTATCAGGTCCATCTATATATTTGGATTCTCCAGCATTGCTTTTGCTGTGAGTGCTGGTTTACTTGGAACCCATTGAAGTTGTTGAGGTCTTGTCACTCATTACCAGCACCTGCTCTGCACCACTGTTCGCAGCTACACCTTACATTGTGCTTCATCTGACATGACCCCCCACCACCTTATAAATCCATACTGCCTCTGGTCTTGTAACATGACAGACTCAGCAAACACCACAGTCCTTTCCTTCTAAAGTGACTCAATCAGCTTCCCCAATGTTGATGTCAGAATGACTAGACTATAAAGGCCTGACTCCTCCCTGCTACCACTTTTATGAAGTACTACATCTACCCTCTTCTAGTCCTCAATAACTACTTCTGTTTCCACTGAGTTGTTGAAAGGACCTGCCAGTGGTGCAGCTAGTACATCCCAGAGTTCTGTCAACACCCTTGGGTGTACCCTATATGCCTTCATAGCTTTGTCCACTTTCAGATTTGCAAGTCCTTTCAGAACTCTCTCCTCTGCAAATAGATTGTGTCTACCTCCCCCCTCAAGTGTTCTGCTGCTTTTATGTCACCTGTCCCCTTCCTCTTCCACTGTGAAGACCAAACAGAAATATCTGTTCAAGATATCTGCTATTTTTCTTATCCTCCTCTGCACAGTCTCCCCCAACCCTTTTAACTTCCCAATTCCTTCTGTTATCTTCCTCTTCAGACTTATGCACCTAAAAAAGTTTTGTCCCATTTAGTTACCCTTCGTCAGCATGGCTCAGTTGGTAGTACATCAGGTTATGGACCAGAGGGTCATGGGTTCTCTCCCACACCAGTATCAGACTTGTACCTAAAATGCTGGCACCTGAGTGCAATATTAGTGGGATGCTATACTGCTGTGATGTGCCATCCTTAGGATGAGACTTTAAACCGAGGTCCCTTCTACCCATCCTGGTGCTGTCCTGGCGGGTGTCCGGGTAAAAGTAAAAGAACCCAAGGCATTCCTCACAAAGAGTAGACATTCCTACTGTCCTGGCCAATCTTCCCCTTCCCATATAAAAAGGTTCACACAATTGTTCAGGCTGCATGTGGGTGTTGGTGTGTGATATGGCTGCCACCACACATTCAGTCACTTCACTATCAGTCTATTATTGCTTGTAAAACACTTTGGGATAGACTGTGTATGAAAAAGTGCTTTATAAATGCTGATTCTTCTTCTTCTTCTTTTGTCTTTCCTTTTCTCATTTTGTGCCTTTGCACTCCTCAGCACTTTTCCTGTTTCCCTCTGCCTTTCCTCATACACCTCCCTGTCATCTTCTCTCTGTGTCTATTTGTATCTCCTGAATACTACTCTTTTATTCTTAACATTCTCAGCTACTCCCCTTAAGAAATACTGTGTTCTGTTTTTTCTCCTGTTTTTGCTCATGTCTTTTGCACAGAGATTTGTTACCTTCACTAAGCCATCCCTGAACCTGGCCCACTGTTCCTCAACCCCATCCTGCCCCCCAGTCATCTTTGAGTCATTGACCCATTTTTTTAAATATGCCTTCCTGAAATCCAGGACCCTTATCCTTGTGTTGTTTGCTTCTGCTGTCTTACTTATGCTGGACAACAGTGCACAATGATCACTGGTCCCCCGGTGGTCTTGCACATTAATGCCTGCAATACTGTTCCTGCTAGTGAGCACCAGGTCCAGTATTGCCTTATTACTAGTGGGATCCCTGACTAGTTGCCTAAGAAATGCCTCCTACAGGGAGTCTAGGAAGTCCCTGCTTCCAGCTGGGGCTTTGTCTGGGAGGCTTCAGTCTACATTGAGCAGATTGAAGTTCCCACCAGTGGCACCACCAAAGGCCAGTTAGAAAACTGGGCACCTCCCTTTTTTCTGCCACTATATTAATGGCTTCCACTAGTGCCTTATTGAGTTCCTTCCCTGTGTTGGAGGTCTGTAGATCACCCCAGAGTGAATACTGGTTCTGGCTCCTGGTTCCAGGGTGACCCACAGTACCTTCAACAACTTCTTCACCCCGATTTCCCTGCATTTCCATTGTTTTGATGCCCTCCCTTACATACAACACCACCACCCTCCCCTTCCTCCCCACCTTATCCTTCCTGAATTGAGTATATCCTGGTATGGTCATGTCCCAGTTGTGATTATCTGTGCATCACAACTCAGTAATGGACACAATATTCAGGTCAACTTCCACCGTGATGGCCTCCAGGTCTGGAATTTTATTTCTAAGACTCCTTGTGTTTGCACACATGGCCTTCCACACTTTTTTACATGTTGCCTATAGTCCCCCTTCTATTCCCAGGCTGAGGTGGCCCAATGTGATCCCAGCCAGCAATACTTGGGGACATACCTCTCAAACTTTTGTCACTGAAATGAGGGGCATGGTCATTTTTGGACACTCAAAATGAGGGACAATGAGGGACACAGACCCTCAGAATGAGGGACATATACTCAAACATGGAGATATAAGCTCAGAACACTGTGAAAACCATAGTGTTTACTTGTACAAAGTTTATTTTGGATTTAGTATTTTAGAATGTTAAGTGTTTCTGCTTTAAAGTCTGAATTTACAGCACATTCGCTGTGTGGGCAGTATCTTTTCCATGAGGGACGGATGAGGGACAAAGCAATTTTAAGGGGCACAATGAGGGATGTCCCTCATAATGAGGGACACTTGAGAGGTATGCTTGGGGATCCTCATTCACCCTAGGCCACAGGCAAAGCATACCTGAATAAAAAAATAAGTAATAAATAAATATTTGCCTATGGCATAGCATGGTACAGAATAAAAAAAAAATTTAGTTTTTTTTGATTTGCAGCACAGGAAAAAGAAACACAGGAAGCTGTTATTACTAGGCTTTGAGTTAAGACAAGTTGGTACTCCTGCTGGAAGTGCATTGGTTATATATGTGACCATTGTCAACATTAGTAGCTGTAGAGCAATTACTGCAAGCCTTTTGATGGTTAACCTATGCTGCTATGGGGTTATCAAGGCACATGCCAATTATGCATGGCAGATGTTAGCCTGCTGGTATAATGGAATGGTGTTTAACTAGATATAAGATTGGAATACTTACTATTACAATTGAAGTACATTTATAAATTGATATTTCCTGATCTAATACAACATAGTGTGACTATGCAGGGGATGGGGAGCAATTTTTTCCCTCAAGGAAAATTTCATGGCAGAGATAAACAGAGAAAGCTGTCACTCATCTTCTCTGAACTCTCAGGGCAGGTCCTAGTGGTGTGAAACTTAGGAAACAGAAAGTCTAGGCAGGGAATGTGTTAAAATGTCCAGCTGATAATGATGGAATTCTTTGCAAAAAAAAAAAAAATGTGCTGATGTACCAGTTAAGGTTCAACTTGACACCAGAAAAGTAGGGAAATTTGGCATTAGGGTTTCCAAGCCTAACTCTCCTCAAAGCAACAAAAGGATAAGACCACACAAGCAACCACATATAATCATCATCAGGTAAGACAAAAAAACATACAACTGATTTCAGACTACACAAATGCAGTAGCACTGATGTGCTACCTTTGTGGATTTAGGAATATTGCCAGAATTAAGCACCTGGTTCTGTCCGGGGATCTTCCTATCCTGATCCATGCCTTTAGAAACATAGAAACATAGAAGTTAATGGCAGATAAGGAACGCAAGGCCCATCCAGTCTGCCCATTTGTTTTTCTACCTTATAAATGTGCCATCGGCCTTTGCTTTGTCAGTGGCCTATCTATTCATAGTCATTTGTATTGCTCCCTTATGCCTATCCCATGCCTGTTTGAAGCCCTGCACTGTATTCATAGCCACCACTTCTTGTGGTAAGCCATTCCATGCATCCACCATCCTTTCTGTGAAAAAGAATTTCCTCACATTCCCCCTTAATCGGCCCCCCTCCAATCTCATGCTGTGTCCTCTTGTCCTGCTATTTTTCTTATATTTAAACATGTTATACTCTTTCACCTTGTTAATGCCCTTAAGGTGTTTGAATGCCTCTATCATATGATCTCTCTCCCTCCTTTGCTCTAGGGTATACATATTGAGCTCTGTTAATCTGTCCTCATATGTCACCCAGTCACTCACCCATACTGTTCAGTAAACCCCCAATCCCTATTATCATCCATAGTGGGGTCCATAGATAGTCCCTAGTTTTGCATCTATTTAAAAAAAATCCTTGATGGTCTAGTGTTTTCAACCCCTCCATCCCTGATCCTCAGTCCCTGAATAAATAATTAATTCCCTGGTGGTCTAGTGCCCCCCATGCCCCTTACCCCAGCAGGTGTCCCACAACCCCACTTCCACCCCATCCTGAACCCTTTCAGGCAGACCATCACAGCCCTCCTCTCTCCACTACAGCTGGCCGGCCACTGAGCTGTCAGTGAATGAGTGCGTTCTCATACAAGGATGCACACATTCATTGACAGCTCAGTGGGTGGGCTGGCCATGGAGGAGAGAGAGGTCTGTGCCTGTCCACCTGCTGGGGTTTGGGATGGGGTGGGAGCAGGGTGGTATGACACCTGCTGTGGTGGGGGGCACTAGACCACCAGGGAATTATTTATTCAGGGACTGGGGATCAGGGATGGGGAAGGGGGTTGAAGCCACTAGACCACCAGGGATTTATTTTTTTTTAAATAGATGCAAAACGAAGGACTATCTGTGGACCCAGTTATGGAAAGAGATAGGGATTAGGGAGTTATTAGACAGTACGGGTGGGTGACTTGGTGGCGGAGAGGGATCACAAGCCACAAGGGCATTTGTCAGGTGGGTGATAGGTTGGGAGATGGACCACTAGCCACCAGGGATATTTTTATTCACATCAGGCGGGTGGTGGGAGGGACCACTAGCCACCAGGTCTTTTGTTGGGTGGGTGATGGGGTGGAAGGAGGGACCACTAGCCACCAGAGGTTATTTTTGTTACCAAAAGGGCAACATTTCACCCAAAACATTCACAGTTTTCCACTCCGCCACAGGCAGAAGTTCAGAAACTTCCTTGAAAGTTTCCAGATTTTCACAGACGTAATGCAAAAGTGGAAAGCCCCACTTTTGCCTACCCCTAATCTCAACATACACATCTTTGAATTCAGCACATCATTCTGCATACTTTCATATAAGTCTCTTGTTTCTAGAGTCCAAAGTTCACAAGATAGTCCACATACATTGTTTCCAAGCAAATATCTTACAAAATATTATGCCTGCTCGATCCACACTTCCTGTACTTTAAGATGAGGTATTTTTCTATTCAATAAACCCTTATGAATTTGGTTAGAAGACATACAATCTCTTCTGAGCAATTTTTTTCTTTATCTGTATCTTTTCATGCATAGTAGACTATAAATCTTCAGGGACCAGATTCACAAAACTTTGCCCCGGCGCAAACCCAGTTTACCCAGGGCAAACTGGGCTTTGTGAATAGGTGGTATTCACAAAGCCCAGTTTTCCCCCTGCAAACTGGGTTTGTACATGGGCAAAATAGAGAGGAAGGCTGCAGTGCTAATGAAGGGAAGGGGACCTGCATATACCCACAATCCCATTCACTAATGGTTTGCTCCATACAAAAGTCTTTGTGAGGATCCTTGCATGGAGCAAATCACCGCCAAAACAAAACTGTCCATAATCTGCACTACCCTAATGGTTGGCAGAGGTACTGAGGCCCCCTACTCCCTCCCTGGTGCCCAATGTCCCACCAGACAATGTAAAATATTTTTTCCATAGTGTAGTGGTCCCTCCCCATCCTCAATTGCCCAGCCAACATTGTAAACTATGTTTTCAATAGTGTAGTGGTCCCCTACCCCCTTCCTGATCACCAATCCCATAATAAAGAAAATGTTTCCATAATATAGTGTTCCACCCCACTGTCCGATCTCCACCCAATATTGATAAACCCCTTTTCCATAGTGTACTGGTCCCGCCATCACAGGTCGCTGTCCCCAAATAGACAAAAACACAGTCCCTGGTATGTCCCTGCCCCATCACAGGTTATTGTCCCCAAATAGATAAGTGCCCAGTATCTGTTAGTTTAGTGGTCCCCCAACCCCCACCCTCTCAGGTAATCACATAACACCTCTCTTCCCCTTCTGCAGCACAACTGCTGGTCAGCAAGCAGCACAGCTCTCCTCACACCTCCACGGCTGCCAGACAACTGAACTGTAAATGACAGCATACAGTATACGCTACAAGCCCATTGGTTGATACTGTCAATCAGTGATCAGGGATAGGGAGGGACCACTAAACTATGGAAAAAAATAGTTTACAATTTTCGGTGGCTGATCGGGGATGGGGAGGGACCACTACACTATTGAAACAATATTTTACAATGCCGGGTGGGCAATCAGGGACAGGGAGGCCCACTAAACTATGGAAACAATATTCTACAATGTTGGGGCAATCGGAGGAAGGGGGGCACTGGCTCACCCTGGAATGTGGCAGCATGGAGCATGGGCTGGTGGGGGGCATGCTAAGTTATCCATGGGACACAAAAATAGGCCCATAATGATCCTGCTAATGGCCAAAGGCACCTGGCATGCCCAATGCACTCATTTGCATGGCACCCTTAGTGAATAGGGGCTTAGCACATGTGTGCTTTGTTGCCAGCTCATTCTCCTGACTGTCTGTGGGGGCAGCGGTACTGGGTTTCCTGGTAGTTTCCTGGGTTAGTGCTGCCCCTGCCTACCACTATTCATGGTCAGATAGCGCACTACGCTATCTCATTGTGAGTAGCTCCACTGCCCACCAGTGAAGCCAGGAAGTGCAGTACAAAATTTTGCTTGCACTTACCGTTTGTTTTGTGAATCCTGGCCCAGGTGTCTTAGAATACTTTTAATACAGTCAACAGAACTTTAAACCAACATAACATTTCTCTGCAACCACTCAGATGCTTAAAAGTCACATTTTTGAATGTTGCATGGCGTAGGCATTTAGAAAAGTCCAAACATGAACATTTTAATTTTTGAACTGCTAGCACAGGACATATTTGCAAATAACTTTTGTTCCATAAGGAGATTATATGTGAGCACTGAGTTTCAACAGATAAAACCCTATGCTTCCAGTTTATATTATTTTTATGTTTACTGTAGCTTTCATCTGACATGAATCAACAAAAATATATGTCCAATATTTAAGGCTCAGTCATTTTTTTTTTCTCAAACATTTTGATGCTTACTGTAACTAGAGTTTATCTGTTCTGTTCAGCAGTTTTGAATGCAAATTGCCATGGAAATCCCTTGTTTAGGAGATTCACCCTTGATTTCTTTATCAGGCTGCAGAAACCCATTCTGAAATTTGGGAAGCCCACTTTCTGCTGAAAGGACAGCAACTAAAACACTTAGCTTGTCCTCATGCCTTGATTTTTCATTTCTTCTGGATAAATAGAATTGCTTGGAGGTTTAAACAAGTCACCAATGTCTTAGTACCACATGACACCCAAATAACCATATTACAACTAAATATTAAATATTACAAATATATATATATATATATATATATATATTTATTATAACTAGCACTTTGCTATGACATCTGGCACCCACAGGTACATTGCACAGGGCCCTATGGCAAGAGAAAAGTTCTGTTTATTTTATGGTACTTTGGTTCTCTTCAGTTTATGGTATTTTGGCCCATGTGGGCAACCCTGCAGCTTCCCTTCCCAGGCTGGGGTGGTGTTGCTTTACAGTACTGTCTCCCCAACCGTGGCCTGTCCATTTGGCTCACTGAGTTTGCCCCTGAAATCAACTCACTGACACAAGGTCACAAAGTACTACCCACTGGGGAAAAGGCAGGTACTACACATAATTGTACTTATTTTTTTTTAAATGTTGATCCCAAATTTTCATGATAGTTATTATATGACTCCCCCTTATAAACATGACATGTAGCATTTATTGAACATTGGTTGAAACATCATTTTGAACAAGTGTGACAACTTGTCTCATACATAATTTGAAAAAGGACACCTGTCATGTTTATGAGGTGGTGTGAAAAATGGCTATGTTATAAATTTGGAGTGAACATATTGAATATTAGCAAAATTATGAGTGAATATTGAATTATTTCAATGTTCACCTGTAACTTTGTCACCTTAAAATATTTTTACACCAAATCTGCAAAATTGTCTTCTTAAGACCCCACCTCAGGAACCCGGTAGGTGAAGATTTTCAAATCTCATTTGAAATGTGATTTTATGCAGCAATTGCAAAATCACCTTTAGTCATGTATTTGAAAAATTTCTCCTGCTTTTTTCATGAGGTGGGTCCCAAAAAAGGCTATGTTGAAAGCTTGGTGAAAAAAAATGTTAAAAATAAGCAAGTTATGAGTGAACACTGACCTATTTCAATGTCCACTCATAACTTAATAATTTTACAATAATTATATACCATATTTTCAACATATCCTTCTTATCATCCCACTTCATGAACCCAGTAGGTGAACATTTTCAAATCCTGCAAAAGATGTGAGTTTGTGCAGCGACCACAGAATCACTTTTTGGCACTAATTTGAAACATTTCATGTTCGTTGTTTAAGAGCTGAGGTTCCAAAAAGGCCATGTTGAAAGTTTGGTGGAAAAATATTATAAAGATTATTGAACTTATGAGCAGGGTCACAGGAAAATTGTTGAAAACATTACCCAAAAATCTGGCCATATTTGGCAGAAATTGTGTTCAAGTTCAAGTTCAAGTTTATTGCAGGAAAGACTCCATTGAGCAAGCTCATTCACAAGGAGGTCCTGAGTCATAAGCATATACAATACATAATAACATAGTAAGGAGATATACAGTGTAGGACAAAAGGTGTAGAATTATATACATTTAGGAGGTATATACAATGGGCATTCTTGTACTATAATGCTGTACATTTCAGAGTTAGCCTAGTCCTATGTTATGTGTGAAAATTGTGGCAGTTCATTATACATCCTCAGTGTTCCCTAGTAAATTGTTTATTGTGTACTGCAGCATGTACTGATTACATAAATTGTTAGACAAATATATTGCCACATATATATATATATATATATATATATATATATATATATATATATATATATTTATACAATGTATGTTTTGGGATAAATAAGAGTATAAAAAATGATATCTAAGCCGCTCAGTGAAGATAACATTGTTATCTTCATGTTCCTATACGTCATACATTTATCTCCACATTCCTATACGTCATCATGATGAAAGTGAAAGTTTTTCACTTTTCAGCATACACCTAGCTCTCGTTCCTCTGTCCCTGTACAAGCAAGCCCCTCCCCAACACACACTTCTCTTGCATCTGGTTGATCCTGCCTACATCTTTATACAAATAATTAATTTTAAAAATATCTGGTTGATCCTGTGACTTTTTTTTATCCAGGTCCAACTGTAATGCAGCATGAGCGATCGATATGCAGTCAAATGTAACATGACCGAGTGCTAGAAGACTCAGACAAGCAAGCACTGTAATTAAAGATTCATTTGGGTAAATTAGACAATTTTCACCTTTTCTCAAACCTATTGTTTCAGTTTCTGTGGCAGCAAAATTTTTTCTGATAGTCTGCTTCAGTGCAGATTTTAAATGCTTAAGTGTACATGTACATGTGCATGGTCAGAGGATTTTAAAACCAAACTAAAGAAAGGAATCAGATGAAAGCAGAGTCATATTGTTCCCTCTTCACCTCACTGATTTGTTTTGACCAAATCCAAGTCTGCATACCAAACTGTTAACATGTTTGTGTATCTTTCCACAAAAATTTGAATATTTCTACACAATTTCAGTCAAAAATTCAATAAATTGCGAAATTTGCAGATTTTGTATGGAGAATGGGGAAAATTGTAGACACTATAGAAAAACTGCAGTTGCAATTTTCCAGGGTCCCTGATATGAGTGATCACTGAAATATGTAATTGTCCACTCATAACTTGGTCATTTTATCATATTTTTATACCAAATTTTCAACATAGCCCATCTCATGAATCCATTATATGAAATGTTCAAATCTTGTCCAAAAGGTGATTTCACACAGTGACCACAAAATCACCTTTTGGGACAGATTTGCAAAATTTTCATCTATCATGTTCATGACATGGGGTTCCAAAAAGGCCATCTTAGAAATTTGGTGTAAAAATATTAAAAAAAGACAAGTTAAGAAGTAAAAGTTCAAACCCCATTTAAATATATTAACCTGGACCTAGCTTATTTTCTCATATCACCATTTTCAGTTCCAGCAGCAAAAAGTCTTTTTGATTGGAGAGTGGATGTATGCCATGGGACAGTTTTATGTGAGTGCAGGTGTGGGTGGTGGGTTAGTGAGTTCTGAGTGGGTAGTCAGGATAGGGTGGGTGGTGGTCTGGGGGAAGATCAGTGATGGACAATTTTCATTTTTACAGGTTTCAGGGGGAGAGCAATGATTGATGGTTTTCTTAATTTCAGGGTGATGTAGCCAACACTAGGGATTGGGCACCCCAGTGTCAGGATTTTACAGTTTGACAGTACCCGGGTGGACACTCCAGTGCTACCACATACGTCTAGGTGAAGGTGGGTGTGTGTACAGGAGGGGATGGGGTAAAGAGAAGCGGTACAGGGAGTGGGCTCCCCAGTCTGATTTTTACTCATTTAGTACACTGGAGAAGAATGAGGGAGGGCTGGCTGAGTTTGAAAGGGAAGGGAACAACAACTAAAAAGATAGATAGATAGATAGATAGATAGATAGATAGATAGATAGACAAAGACAGACAGACAGACAGACAGACAGATTACCATTGCTATATGTTTTCAATATGACAAAAGGCTTGTGTTTTTTAAATGAATTACTAATTAATCATTATGTAGCATATCTTCTAAAATCTAAAGACATGTACCTCACGCAGTTTTAATTAGATTTTATTTAGTAATTCAGCAAATATAGAATAAATCCTGAAACAACAGATTTTGCCTGTTTCTAGATGTAAAGTAAAACCTATTTAAGAACTACTTACTTTGGTGCAAGCAAAATATGCAGATAGGCCATGTCCACTGGCATCCCCTGATCTTTTTCAGATTAATCTGGCATGACCCCCCCACCTATGAATCCATACCACTCTGGTCTTGTAGGACACTGGATTTAAGATACTCTACCAACCTTTCCTTTAACAGTGTGTCCAGTAATTCCTTCACCACTTAGGCCTGTAGTTACTAGCCTCTTCCATGCTTCTGCCCTTATGTAGTAGGACCATATCTGGGCTCCTCCAGTCCTCCATGCCTGATTCCAGTGAGCTCTTGGAAAAAAAAACATCAGCTGGGTATCCAATACCTCCATGAGTCTGTTAAGTACCCTTGGGTGTTTCCCATCTAGTCCCATGGCCATCTCCACTTTCAGAAATGCAAGTACCTTCAGTAGTCTTCCCTCTGAAAATGGAATTGAGTCCACCTCCCCTTCCCCTTTGTTCCTGTTGATCACTGGTAGTCTCCCCCCCCCCCCACTGTGAAGACTGAGAAGCAGTACCTGCTCTGGATGTCTGCTTTTTTATCCTCTTCTGTACATCTCCCTCTGCCACCCTCCTTATCCTCACTATTCCTCCCCTTGCTTTCTTCTCACTTATTTTTTTATTCTTTCAGTAACTGGATAAGGACCACTAGGCACAAGTGCCTGTTTTCCAGGACAATCCCAGAGCACTGGAAAGGTTAAGTGACTTGTTCAGAGTCACACAGTATGCAAGCAGAGGTTGTGGGAATCAAACTCAGTTCTGTTGGATGTGCCAAGCTCATTCACAGCCCAATACTCTAGCCTCTAGGTGGTACAGCCAGCCCAAACTAACATACATGAAGAAAGTCTTATCGTATTTGACTGATTGATTGATTGATAACATTGCAATCTTACATGTAAGTAGAGGTTGAAGTTTACATACAATTCTAAAAACACATCATACATCAAATCACAAACAAATGCATGTATACTGTACATTTAATATATTAACCTAAAAATTAAAAATATGATAAACATATATTTACAACACTTTATAAAAACACAGTATACATATTTACTCATACTTCGCCAAAGCACTCATTAAGTCATATCCAAATAACGCACAAAGATCTGCTATAAATTTAAGCTCTTACTAATGGACCTTCCTACCTTAACTGTTTACACAAATTATATCCTATATCTTTTGGTAAAAGCAGACAATGAAATTTATGAGTTGGATCACATACTTTCCTAAACATTTTTCTTGCCATCTTTTGCCGTCTTACCTTCAACCTCTCTAACCCACACTTAAGTAATGCATCCTTACAACTCATTTCACACCCTAGCACTATTCTGAGTGCTCTTTTTTTGCATCCTTTCTAATTCATCTGTTTCATTTTTTGTAAGTTCTCCGTGCCAGACAACTGACCCATATTCCACCACAGGCCAGTTGTAGAATAATAATAATAAATTAAATCAGATAGATTTAGTCCAGCTCTTTTCAAAATAGTCAGAAAATATAGCCTACTATTTGCTTTTTTATCCATTGTTGAAACTTGCTCTGTCCAATTAAAATAATTTTGAAAAATAATACCCAATAATTTTACTTTATTAATCACTTCCACTTCCTCCGCACCCAAATTTAACTGATTTTCTCCCTCCCATGTACTCTGCTTCCCAAAATTTATCTCCTTAGTTTTTTTTCAGATTTAATTGCATAAAGTTATATAATCTAAATCACTTTGCATGGTACTATCGTCAACGTTTTCCCAAATGTCTAAAGCTGGGGTATCATCCACATATTTTATACATGGGTCCTTTGTAACCAAATCATTTATCATAATCAGAAACAGTAACGGCCCCAACTTGGTACTCTGGGGGACTCCTCCACAGACTGATACCACCTCAGATGTCATACCTTCAATCACAATCCACTGAGACCTCCACTGTAAAAACTCATATACCCAATTTATAATCCATTCAGGAATCTTAACTCTTCCAATTTCCTGATTACTGTCTTATGATCAATAAGACCAAAAGCTTTTTTATAATCTACCAATATATTTCTAACATTCATTTATTTATCCAAGGCTCTCATGCTCAATTCTAAGAATCTCAAGGCAGCATCAGTCATTGAATTTCCTTGAAGGGACCCACATTGTTGTTTATTGGTTTATTTGGTACCCCTTTGGCTATCTCCCCTCACAGCCTTACCTGGTTTCCTGTTTCACCTAGTATGCCTCCATGTCTTTCCTCCCTCTGCATTTTCTTATGCCTCCTGAATGCCACTCTTTTTCCCTTCACAACTGTGGCCACACCCCTAGGGTACCATGACAATCCAGTTTTCTTTTTGCTTTTAATCACTCCCTTCACACAGACATTGGTTGCCATAATTATGCCCTCCCTTCATTTTTCATCTCTGTTCCTCTACCCCATCTGGCATTCCTCTATCTACTAGGCAGTTTCTGAGATAGCCTCCTATTTCCTTAAAAACTGAATATCTTTTAGATCATCTTTTTACCCCAGATATATGCTTTGCAAGTCTGTACCCTCCTGATTTAATACATAACCAAAAAGCACATATGGCATTAATTACAATCATGGTGAAATTAATTATATTACATCTTTGGAAAGATGAATCTACCCTGTCATATAGAGAATGGCACCAAGAGATCTTGACCACATTGGGGGTTGAGAAACAGGTCACATTATTGCGGAAGTATCCTAACCAATTTTGTGATTTTACCGGATTTACTGGATTTATGTGGGACAAAAGAAGGCCATGGCCCATCAAGATTGTCCCCCTCAATAGTGGATCATTAATTATTTTTGTTGATTTAGCCAAATACCCAACTTTGATTTGAACATTTCAGAGTTATTAGTATTAATTAAATCCTGAGGTAGTAAATTCCATTGCTTGGATACCCTAATGTTGAAAAATTTGTCTCACTTATTTGTATTTGCCCATTCAATTGTTAATTGTTAATGGTGGAGTCTACCAACTATACGTTTATTTTAAAATACCAATCCACATTGCTTCATTTGTGCTGGAGACTTCATTTGTGCTGGAGACTTTAGTATTTTAAACAAAAACAACATGTCCCCCCAAGTCTTCTTAAATGTAAGAGGTAGAGTCCTGTTTCCATGAGATGAACTTCGTATGGTTTATTTTTTAATCTAGGTATCATTTTAGTCATTCATCTTTGGACTTGTTTTAAACGATTTATGTCCCCTATAAGATATGGTTTCCAGAAGGGAGATCCATAATCTAGATATGGTCTTACATATGCCCTAAACAGAAGAATCTAAAATTGTTTAGATTTGTTAATGAAAGTTTTATTAATTTGTTTATAATATTGGCTGTTCTAGTCACTTTGTTACAATGTGAAACAGAAGCATAGTAAGAGGTAAGGCCAACGAGTCAGTTGTTTCTATCAAGAACCTTGATTGGATATTATCTGGTCCTGAACTAGTTGATTTTTTTTAGAAATGATAGGGCCTTTCTAATGTCAGAACATTCCATTTTGGGTAGGGTTGGATCATTTTGAATAATTTGAAGAGGAAGAGCTGGTCTATTAAAGATTGAACAGAAGTATTTACTAAACTGATTTGCAGAATTATAATCATTATGAATAAAGATCCCATCCTCTATTAAGGGGCCAATATTCCTATTATTATTCTTTTTGCTATTTATGTAAGAGAATAATGATTTATTGCTAGATTTAGTATGGGTCAGAGTAAATTCTAATTTAGATTTTGCTTGTTTAATCATTTTTTTTTAGTAATGATACTGCCGTTTTGTATTTATACTTATTACTGGTGCATTGATTTAACTTAAATTTTTTAAATAAACATTCTTTTAATTTGATTTGCTTCTGAATAGTCTTTGAAAACCATATAGGAATTTTACCTTTTTTATTGTATTTGACTTTAATGGGTACATGTTTCTTTTCCAAATCGAGTATAATTTGTTTAAATTCTTCCCATGCACTATTTATTGATCTGTCCTTGAAGTTATTGTCCCAATTTATTTGATTAAGTTTATGATTTATCAATTTAAAGTCAGCCCTATTATAGTTTTTGTGTGTAGTACTTGTAATGAATTTAGACTTTTTGGTGATTATACTGAATTGAATTGAATTGTGATCGCTACTACCAATTGGGGAAGTAATTTTTAAGTTTGAAATTTTGTTTTCAACATTGGTTATAATAAGATCAGGTATATTATTCCCCCTGGTAGGGTGCCTTACTAACTGATCAAGGCCATTGTCAATACATAGAGATGTTAATTGTCTTTCCTGTTCAGTTCTAGCTGTAAGTGAGTCCCATTCAATTCCTGGTAAGTTAAAATCTCCCAGTATCAGAATATCTTCTTTATTAGCCATATTGGAAATAAGTTTAGTTAAGTCAGTGGTATAAGGAATATCTGATGAAGGAGGTCTATAACAGACACCTACTGTAAGTTTTAGTTGGCCCTTAAATTGAACTGTAACCCATAATGATTCATTATTTGTTTTATTATTAACTTCATATGATGCAATGTCATTTTGCACAAATAAACACATGCCCCCACTTTTTGTATTTGTTCTGTCTTTGTGGTATAATTTGTAGTTTGGAATTTCTCTTGACCACTTTGAACAGGGGTCCGACCAGGTTTCTGTAATGGCAATAATTCCTAAATCCAACAATCTGCATTTAATTTGTAGTTCTGACATGTTTAAGTTATTTAATTATCTTGCAATAAAGGAAAGGATATTGCATGAATTAGTTAGTTGTTCTTCTTTAATTTTATTTAGAGAATTAGGGCCCTAGCTATCCCCAAGGCTCTAGTTTAAATGTGTATTGATAACAGTTGACACTGTTTTTCCCAACATGGTACTCCCCCTTCTGCTGAGATGGAGACCATCCCAGCAAAAAAGAAAGTCCCTACCACAAAACTTTTCCCAATATGGGATACAGACAATGTCTTGTTTTTGACACCACATCCTCATCTAGTTGTTTATTTGTTTGATTTTAACAGAAATGGCTACTGTTGGTCTTGGTAGTGGGATAATCTCTGAAAAACATATGGTACAACCCTTTTCTACCAATAAATTATTTAATGCCACGTAATCTTCCATTAATTGCAAGGTGTCAGTGTTTTGAATGTCATTTGTCCCTGCATGAATTATAACTAAGGGATTATGCCCTGCATCTGATAGCATAGTATTTATCATTTTTGTTATATTTGAGACTTTAGCATCCCTAAAGCTTGAACATGTTCTATTTGTTTTATCAGGATTACAGATTGCCCTATCAGTATGTTTAATCATTGAGTCTCCCAGTACATACACTTGTCTTTGTGGTTCCTTGGTGGTGGTGACTTCAGCTGTACCCATATCAATAATAGACTGGGAATGAGAAGTCTGGGGTGAAGGCGAGACGTCATTTATTTTGTTTGTCAATGTATTATTCCTTTTAGTATCTTTATTTATGCAGGGTCAATTTTTTATAACAATCGGGCAGTGCAGAGGTTCAAGATCTATGAGCAATGGTGATGTTATTGTATCTTTATTAACATCACACCCTGAATCTAGCCCATTTTCCTCTATAATTTCTTCCTCTAGATTAGTATTTGTATTGGACTGTTTTAGAAGAACCTGAAAATGATTTTGAATGGGAATTTGAAACGTGTCTGCTTTACGTCCCTTTTTAGGGTCTCTAGAAGTGGGCACTAAGGCCCAGTCTGAGTTATATTCTTGTTCTTCTGTATCGTCTTCTCTAACCCTTTTTCTTTGATTGTCTAAACAATTTTCTCTGTTGTTAGATGTCCCTGTTACCAGTATGTGTTCTGATATAAGGATCTCAGTCTGGGTTGCTACATTAGATTTATCTATATTTTGTTTACCAATCTCATAATGATGTCTAAGCATGTCTGCCTGACTATTCTCTAGGTATAACAGTCTTTCCCCAAAGGCAGCTATTTCCTCTTCCATCGTTTTATTAATAATGCACTTATCACAAGTAAAACTTAGAATTGGGCTAGCGAGAACTACTTTTAGTTTATATATATGACAGGTTGTACAATGTATGCCTATTTCTCCTTCCAAGGTCATAATGGTAAGGTTAGTTTCTTCGCTTGGGTAAGTGCTGTTTCCTGTAACAACTATATGTTTGGAATTCATTATCCCTGTTTAACAGCATTATTTAGAATAAATTAATTGTTGCAAATTAACTGATTTTCTATCCCTTATACAATGTAGTATAATCTCCTTACTCTTCTTGGACTACTATGCAATCTATTTTGGAATTCTGTGTTACTAAATTGCTGAACTGCTAATCTCATAAGTCATGCGCAGACGCAGAGCTAAGCAAAGTACCTATATTTGACCTGGGAACTCTCTCCGAGGTCACACTGTGTTCGGTTCTTAAAATAGCTTTAAATGAATTTCAAAACTATTATTGTCGCTTCAGCACTGTTCACAATCGCTTTCAAACTATAGACACACAATCCCAGGACTTACAGTACAGGAAGTGTAGTTTGTAGTTTCTACAACTCCTCCTCTAATTTTCTGGAGGGATATAGGACTCAAAAAACTGGATAGTTTACTGGCAAACAATACAAACAGACATAATTAAGATAACAGCTGATTTAGAAGCTGTAGACTGATCTTGTATGAACGATCACTTCTGCTTGCTAATCATATGCATTCGCTCACTAATAGAGTGAACACAACACAGACAGACTATGTACCTTACCTGGCCTATACTCTTCCATTACCCCGCTAAACACAAGAAACACACGCGGGGATGTGTGTGTCTTTGCGCGCAACTTCGCACGCCAATGACGCACGCTCGCCCTGCTCGAGCTCACACTGCTCACTGCAGGGTAGGTATAAATAGTGATCTGAACCTGGAAGTAGTGGTGAGGGTTCATGGAGTTCGTGCACCAAGCTACCTGACAAGTGAATTAAATAAAAGTAAGGTGTAGCGCCTAAAAAGTTTAAAAGGCACAGCACAGTATACAGTAGCTCAAGTCTGGACAGTAGTGTCCCTCTACCTGATGTATATTTCAGGGCTGTAGTACATAGACAAGTAAATCAGATGTAATTAATTATTCTGCAGCCATATAATATGCAGAGCAGTGTCTCACATATCTAGCAGCAGCTATACTGCTCGCACTCGCTGCAGGATAGGTTTAAATAGTGATCCGAACCCGGAAGTAGTGGTGAGGGTTCACGGAGTTCATGCACCAAGCTACCTGACAAGTGAATTAAATAAAAGTAAGGCGTATCACCTAAAATGTTTAAAAGGCACAACACAGTATACAGTAGCTCAAGTCTGGACAGTAGCGTCCCTCTACCCGATGTATATTTTGGGGCTTTAGTACATAGACAAGTAAATCAGATGTAATTAATTATTCTGCAGCCATATAATGTGCAGAGCAGTGTCTCGCACATTTAGCAGCAGCTATACTATGATAAATGAGAATCACTCTATATGCAGCTGTCCTTGACTCCAGCGGGGTCTTAATCTTGGACTTACCTGCTTTACCCTATTGTTAGCTTCATTCTAACTCTTTTCACTACTTTGCTGATTCCAGTAATAGTCCAACCAGTGCCAATGAGATTTCGGGTTGGGAGGTAGGATGGGCGGGTACTGTTGTATGTCTTTTGTTAGCAGTTGTTTTTGTTTATTATTGTTGTTTGAACTATATATAATTTGGAAAAAACAATAAAGTATATTAAATATCAAGTATCTCATGGGAATTAACAAAGTACAAGAGGGTAATATCTTTCAGAAAAAGAGATGTGCAAGAACAAGTGGGCACAAATTGAAGATAGAGGGGGATGGCTCAGAGGTAATGTTAGAAAGTATTTTTTGACAGAGAGGGTTGTGGATGCATGGAACAGCCTTCCTGAGAAGGTTGTGGAGTTAGGAACAGTGGGAAAATTTAAGAATGCATGGGACAGACATACGGCAATTCTAGTGGGGGGTAGGAGGAAGTAAGCTGTTGATTAACTAGAATCTGCAGCTTATCCATCAGGTAGGGAAATGGGCAGACTGGGTGGGCCAAGCGGTCCTTATCTGCTGTCAAATTCTATGTTTCTATGTAAATTAAAAAAAAAATGTGAATATCCAAAGAATGCATTCTGTAAAATATACCCTGGTGGGGCTTCGTGTGTGGGTGGGGTGGGGGGCCACTAGATCACCAGGGATGACATACTGGGGGTAAGGATGCTGCACATGATCTGGCTTCTTGTGGTCTACTGGACCACCAGGGATATTGGACTTTGGGGAGGGTTTAACTTTATGCCCATGATCGGGCTTCTCGCGGTCCACTGGACCACCAGGGATATTGGACTTTGGGGAAGGGAGTCTGATGCCCATGATCGGGCTGCTCAGGAGATAAAGTTATGCCCATGATCGGGCTAATGGGGGACAAAATGTTATGCCAGCATCAGACTAATGGGGAGAATATAACATTATGCCCACGATCGGGCTAATGGGGGGGACACTTCAGCCCTTGATAGGGGCATGGGGGTGTGCCCGCCGGAATGAGTACAGAGATCCACCCACAGGTGGCAGCTGCTGTGTTGTGCCCTGCAATGTGGCAGCTCACCTGTGGGTGGCCCTCAATTGATCCTTTTTTGGCGTAAGTTGTGCAGGCGGTGGGGTTGCGACTGCATAACTCTGCATGGCCCGGCTGAATATCGGGCTGTGCAGTTTATGTATGGTTCCTCCCCCTTCAGTTGCACATGCCTTCATTATCATTGTGCTGTTGCTCAGCATGATTTTGGGGGTGCAACTGCCTCCTGCTGAATATCGCAGAATGGCACATTTCGGACTTGCGCAGGTGCAACCCTATTGCGCATCGCTCAACTCTTTTGAATATCTGGGCCAATGTGTTTATTCTTAGCCAGAACAACCACTAGTCTTTCTTGCCATTTCCAAACATAATCATGTATGATATTTCATAAAGCTAGAAAAGTTATATTTTAATATAATTTATTTTTACTAAAATATTTAAACTGTTAATCATACAAACTTAAGGAATTTTTTATATGAAAGATTGGAGTTTCTTCAACATGTTTTGGTCCTAACGATACAGTTCTACTGTGTTCCTACATGTCTATACATGTCAATGTTATGTTGTTAAAAATGACAGTACTTTAAAATTTAGTGAATCATTTTATGAATTTTTTATATCAATATGTAGCATTTTAATGTTTTTCTATATGACTATAGTACTCCCTTGTTTATCTGCCCTCCCTTTATCTGCCACCCTCACTTACTGACAGTGTTAGTTCCTAACCTATTTTCCAGCACTGTTATCTCCCCCTTTAACCATCACCCCATTATCATTCACCCTCTTTTATCTACAAAAATGTGGGATGTAGAGAGGTTGGCAGATAAAAGAGGGAACACTATATTTAGTTGCTGTAGTACTATCTTATCCACATATCTACTTAACTGACTCCAAGCTTTCATTTAAAAAATATGTCGCTAGCACTAATGGTTCCAAAGTTATCACATTTAAAAAACAATCTATTTTGATAGGTCTAACTTTCCATTAATGAAAGCCTGGAGTCCAGCCATTATGAAATGGTGTCATTAGCATAGCGTTATCATGAAACAGCAGTAATTATATTATCCAGATAAAAACATGGTGCCAGATTCATAAAGCAAGATGCAAGTTGTGCCATGGTGCAACTTGTGTCATAAATGACTGCACCCAAGGCATTGCACCAAATTCTGGTACAGTGCGCAAATGTGACATTGCACCTGAATGACACAAGTCACAGGTGCATCTTATAAAAGGCCACAAATCACATGCATGACACAAAATGCAGATGCAGAGTGATGGCAAAACACATAGACGCAGTCAGCTAAAGCAGCAGGTCGCAAGTCAGTGGTGAACGATCGCAGGGCAATGGAGCCAAGAAGAAAAGGAAAACAAACTTTGCATGACAGGAGATGGACATCCTCCTGCATGAAGTAGATGCCCATGTAGACATTCTCATTGCCAGGGGTGGCAAGAAGGATACAAGATACCAGAGGAAGATGGTGTGGGATGAAATAGCCAGGAAGGTTAATGCAGTGGCACGCTCAAAGAGGACAGTCTGTGAGCTGCAGAAATATTACAATGACAAAAAGCAGCAGACAAAGGAGAAGCTTGCCCAGAACCGCAGGAGTTCCATGCCCACTGGTTGTGGACAGAGCCAGAAAACACCCCTCACCATCCAGGAGGAGTTGATAGCATCCCATGTGAGCAGCCAGATCATAAAGAGCGTCAGCGGACTTCACACATACAGTATGCAGAGTGGGACAGTTAGGACATGCATGTGAACAGCACTGTACAGCTAGTCCAGGAAACAGTCAGGGTCACAAAATGGGGAAGTGATATTGATCATGCACACACTGTGGCTGACACACAGCCTAACACAACAGAGAATAGGCACCTGAACCATGGTGCCTTAGGTAGGGGGGCTCTGTGATGCCATGATGACAGAACCACCAGTGGTGGTGTGTATGTGCAGCATGGCCAGTTCAAAGCCAAGTACTGTATGGCAGGACAGCCTGGATGCCTGTACCATGGAACACAGCTATGTAACAAACAGGCAGCAGCAGTACAGATAGGTGACTGACACAGCATAGCAGGGGAGACATTATGATGTGGTACTTGGATGTAAACAGCAATGGGACACATTCCATGAAGTATAGGAAGGGCACCACAAGGTGCAATGTTCACTGGGGTCACACTGTACCAAACACCTATATGCACCACTGGGCAGGCTACTCTGCACCATGGTGGCATGCATGTGGCCACACAATGCTGTGAAGGTGCATGAGATGCCCTTGGAACATATGGATCACATGGCAAGGTGCATGGTGGAACCTGACACAGGACCAGGTTGGGGGGGGTTGGAAGTAGAGACACAGGTTCAGCAACACAAAGACCAGGACACAAGTGTAATGAACATGTCAGGTACCTGACTGGGAATGTCACAACACAGGGTGGTGCAGTTAACCCCACATCAGCTGTCACTGGGTGGCCCAACAGTAGGGGTCACAGCTATTGGGCCTGGCACATCCTGACACATGCGACATGCCCCTATGAATTTAGGAGGGAAGAACCGCTGAGGCATGATGAAAGTGGCCACAGGACTGAAAATGTGACAGGGCTAACACAATGGACCAACACATGCAGGTAGCACATGCCCCACACACAACAGATGCCACCTAAATGAGCAAATACCCACTACAGAGTTGGGGAGGCATGTACTGGATGCTTGGTGGATCATGGCCACAGCATGCCATTGTGCAATGCTCAATTATGCACATACAGCAGTGCAATGGCAGGGTATAGTGACAGCAGTGGCAATGGTGACACCTGCTGGGGGCCACTGGAGGTCAGAAGGTGCCGAGTACATACATACATTCTGAGAACAGCAACCTCAATACAGGCCAAGCATGGCCCATCAGGCACAAGTGCCAGTGTACAGGGGTGACATGTGTATGCAAGTCAGGGGCCAAACTGTATGCAAGTAGTGGTGGCAGAAGAGAACACATCCAGAACCACTGCATGTCACAGGTGCATGCACACCACAGCACACAAACCCCTAGGCCAGTCAGTTATCCCTCGTGTTCTGTGTATATGAGAACATTGTCTTGGGCACTGTGCTGTCATGTGCTGCAAACACATGCAAGAACCATAGAGTGAATGCACTATGGGATGTTATGCAAGGGTTAATGTGCCAACTCACAATACATGCCATGTGCACCACAGGACCACACCATCACCAGTGTACACCACTAATGGTGCAGATGTGACACCCGGGAAGTGTGGATGTAGGTGATCCACACACACACACTGGCTGATGTGGTGTGTTGGGCCACTATAAAGGACAGCTAAGGCATGTCCCGGTGGAAATGTACATGGTGGACCATGGGCAAGGCTATGCTGATGCATCAACAGGCCAGAGCACACACTGTACTGGACCATGTGTCTCGCCTGCAAGCAAATACATGTAGCAACTGCAAAGCAGTGCACAAAGACCTGCATAATGACAATGTCCACATCATAGGAAACATAGTTAGGAACGTGCATGATGTGGAATGACAATCATGGTAACCTGTATATCTCCCAAAAAGGCACACAGTGGAGGTACCTGAGGACAACAGACCAGGGACTAGCAGCACGCAATGTGGACATGAGAGGCAGAGGGTGCAGCGGACTGCAGATGATGATGATGACAGCAGCAGAAGCAGCAGCAGCACCACCATCAGCAGCAGCAGCACAGGCACTCCCAGGAGCTAGGCAGAGGAGATGGATGAGCATGTGGCAGAGATGCCAGTGAAGGTCTCGGGGTCAGCAGATGGAGAGGAGGGGGACATGGCAACAAGTGCAGTGGTGGCCCAAACACAGGCAGTAGAGGCCTGCTCCAGCAACACAGACAGCATCAAGGCCAGTGTTGCTGGTGAACTGAGCCCATCGATTATTGAAGAACTGGAGGCTACACTGGAGGGATCTGCACAGGCCCAGGCAGAGCAGGACTCACCAGTCATACCATTTGAGGCCTTCTCCTAGTCAGTGTGCCAGGGTCAAGAGGCAGTGACTAGTGAGCTCCATAATATCCAGGACAGCATACAGGCACAGAACCAGACATTACAATCCATGAGCACAACCATCAGAAGTACAATACAGGGTGCTAGCAGGGAAACACCAATGGCATTGGCAGATATTGTTGTGTCACTGCATGGGGTACAGTCTGCCATCCATGCACAGGTCACATCCCTGGACCAGGCCACAAGTGCCATACAATGCTCCACCTCACTGCAGCAGCACCACACAGAGGTGATAGCTGATGCCCTGCAGGACATATCAAGAGCCCTGTGACACAGGAACCAGAAATCACAACCAGGGCGTACAACACAGGGCACACAGACAGACCACGTAGATGGCCTGCCACTACCAAAAGTCCCCAGGCCATGCACAAGTGCCCCTATCTGCAGGCCCACAACTGGTGAGCCAACACATGGCCTTCCCACACCCATACAGCCAGCCACAGCCAGTGATACCATATCTGTGGCAACAGGCACAGGGAATAGTGCCAAAAGTAACACAGCAGCAGACACCACACTCACAACAAGCAGAAGGGGTAGGAGACATGCGCAGATACAAGGTGAGGGGTCCATGACAGATTCAGCTGGTTCACACGCTGGGGGTTAGGCAACACAGGCAGCACCCAGCCTGTGACAGTGCAAAAGCAGCATCAGGCCCCTGTGACACTGCCACACCAATATGGCCATCAATGTAAGCAGAAGGACCTCCCTATAGGACTGGACACAGGCACACAGCGGCCACACTAACATGAGCCTTGTGGGGTAACACACAGCACCAGGGGTGTGGCACAGGGGTGAGAGTGACAGGTTTGCCATGTGGGGCTGACTCTGGCAGGGGACTTGGGGATACAGTGGCATATAGGTGGGCGGGGCTGTATACGTGTAACATGGGCTGTGCAGGAACAGCCCATGAATGGTACAGTGTGACACTGTACATAGGAAAGTTGTCATGATGAAACACCCTTGCATACCTTCAGTAAGGCAAGATGCATATACTAACATCAGTATGCTCTATGTGTGAGTATTGTGTCAATAAACCTTAATAACCTAATATGACTGTGCATTGAATGATTTATGCATACAGTGATGCAGGGGAACATGTTGCACAGAGGGGTACCAAGAGGCATCATGTCAGGATATCGACATCCTGACAGCGAACACCACCACAGTGACAAATTTCACCAGGTCAAGATCTTTCGCTATGGTGGTCCGCTGTATTCTGACACCGCAACTCCCAGAGTTTCACCCCTATCCCGAATCAACTCTGACTCAGAGTTGGTTATTTAGAGATTGTGGGGTGCAGGGGGTACAGGGACAAAGCCCGCCCCCAACAGAAAAATACTTTCTCCTGTCAGGAACAATGCCGAATGTCGGCATGGTTCCCATTGCTGTCAGAGGGTGTTGATGTTGATGTCGACACCATCGATATCTTGACATGGAACCATACCAAGATGGAGACAAACAGCATGGAACTGTGTGCACATGCACAGCCAGTATGGGGTGTAAGCAGTTCAAATGACAGGGTACAACACACCAGCAAGAGGACAGCAGCAGCCACAGATATCAAACCATGGAGGTCAAGGCAATTGGATACCATCAGTGGCACAGGCAGCATACAGCCCAGTACTGTCGGTCTGTCCATGGTGACACCCACGTGATCCACTGCACACGTGCAATGTGTGTAGCATGGTTGCACACAGTGGATGGATGGCCCACCCACAGTGTGAGTAAGCCCACAACACACAAGTCACAGCACTGTGGAATGTACAAGTGCCATATGGAATGTGTCTCACTGGCCGGGGAGGGCACATGCACAGACACAATGACAGTATCATACAGATGCCGTTTCAAACCACCCTCCACACGTCTTATGTCCATCACCCACATCACCTTCTCTGCAACACCCATTGCACACATGGTGCCTTGCATGGCCTAACCATGCCTGTATAATGCCCCAACCCCCCACATGCCCACATAAACCACCATGGCATGGCCATATCTGGCAAGTGGTCATGAAGAAGGCCAGGCAGTGGGACCGGGACATGCAGACACCACCATAGACACTGCGCCAGTGGGACCGGTTAATGACGCTGATGGGGCTGATGTCTCACAGGGTTTATTGAACACATTCCTGCCTATGGATGCTGAGCAGGACACAGTTGGGGACAATGTCCATTAGGGTGAGGATACAGAGGGCTCTGAAGGAGAGCCAGCCACTGAAGGGGTTCAGCAACAGGGTGTGAAGGTTGGCAACCAGGGCCACAGATCAGACAGTGCAGAGGTTGTGCAGGACACTGAGGGTGATGTGGATGACCACAGTGTGCACCATGAGGACCTTGATGTGCTACATGGGGGGGTGGAGGAGGACCTATAGGCTGTAGGAGGGGACAGTGCACTGGGTGCAGGGGACAAAGGTAATGCAGACAGGGCCCTGGCTTTACAGACCGCTGGTGTGGGGATGCACCAAGAGGTGGGGGAGGAGGCCTAACAGGCCTTAGGACACCATGCTCAGCATGATGTGGCCCTACAAATCCTAGAGGGGCACATCACTGAATGCATGTGCCATGTTGTGGGCCTTCATGGAGCACTGTGTGCCAAGCTGGCTGCTGTGAGGGACCTCCCCACAGTGTAGTGTGTTGGCAGCAGCTGCAGTTACTGCCCAGTTATGTGCCAGGTGGTGCAATTTAGGTGCCACTCTAGGATACACTGCCTGTATCCCAATGTGGCAGTTGTCACAAACTGTGGTTATAATATGTGTTATGTCATGGTTTTAATATGTATTTTATTCATATCTTATGAATGCATGTCATGATACTTATCATGTTTGACTGTTTATGCTTTGTTTTGTTGGTTCCATGTTATATGTTGTATCCAGCGTTATACCATTCCCATGTCCATATTCTGAAACCATTTTTTACATTACACCCCATTGTACCCACACCCATTCCCTTGAATAAACCATTTTGATATACACTCTATTGGTGTGTATGATTTCAATGTCAGAGTACAATTAATGCTGCATTGTTGCCATGTGGCTCCATTGCAGGCTACGGTGTTGCTCTGAGTGTTCTGGACACCACAGCATGTTCTGCAGCTGCTGTCATTGGGGACCATGGCCTGTTATGTTCCAGTGTGGGGTGTGTCATACCATGTTGCCATTTGCCATGTCCCCTTGTGTGCACCATCCACACATGTGTCATGTTGTGTCCCCACGCATGGACAGCCCCAGTTACAGCTCACCAGTCCATTCCAGGGGTACACGTTTCAATCTCTGTGCTGCTCCACTCGAACTCTGTCACACAGGGATGGGCACTCCTGCTCCTCCTCCTCCATTGTTGGAAGTTGTCTTGCATGCCTCCACAGTCTTCTGGAGCAGGCAGCATAATCCTGTGCCTCTGATCTTTTGAGGCGTCCCATGGCCTGTAACATGCTGCATATCCAGGGGGTCTCTGGCAGTGTCCCTTTGCTGTCCCTGCGGTGTTCACCTCCTGGGAATGAAAGCACAAGTGTAGTATCTATGCAATCGCAATGCCATAGTCCTCCAATGATGTTTGACCTCACTGTGTACTACACTGACAACTGTGGCACTGGCAGACATCACTGACATTTGCAGTGTTGTGTGTAGTCCACACTCACAACACTGGTGGTCTGGCTGTGTGACTGCCCATGTGAGGCAGTTCTGACATGAACTCAGACTGTTGCCACAATGTGTTGTGGTGCCATAACCAGACACACAGCTACCATAGTACATCCCATGTACACATATCATGATACGCTTACCCCGGGGCACCCTCAGAAAACACTGTTGCCACATGTCAGTACCTTGCTCATAACTCTTCTGTCCGTGACCTTGTACCTACAAGGCCACAACACCCCCTCCCCCCCAATAAACATGCAAGACTCACAGATCTCTGGAGCAATGTGGGGTGTGTTGCAGTACCTCAGTGTTCCCCAACACTAAATCAACTCCATTCTATGCATGGACCTCTGTGGATTCCACACACACCATGCAATTGTCTACTGACAGCGTGGCACACATGTCCTCCTCCTTGCCATATCCACCTCCTTTTGTGCCACTGCTGGTACCACACACTGTACACAGTGGCATCATTCAGAGCCCACCCTAAGCCTCTGCCCAATGTTTGTGTACTCCCCCTCTCAGCAGGCTGTGTCACACAAATGCCACCACTGTGTTGTGTGTCTGTCTGTCTGTTACAAATCACCACACTCCTGCACACATCCCTGTGGCATGTTGGCGGATGTGCAGGAGGTCCTGTGTAGTCTGTCACTGGGTACCGTTGCAGTTCACACAGCCTGCAGGACTGTGTTGTGGACCCCCTGTACAACATTTGGAACAAGGGGGAGGTGGAACACCACCAACCTGTCAGCCTGCCTGCAGCTGTGGAGAAGATCAGGGTCACGATTCTGTCAGATGGCACATTGTGTCCCATTGTTGAAGTATGTGTACAGGACCATTGTAGCCTTGTGTTTACAGGGATGTGCATCCGCCGGATGTACACCAGTGGCATATGTCTGCCGGGTGACATTGGGAGTGGTTCAGGGTGGGCCACTGGATGTGGCCATCATTGCTGACATCAGGCTATTTGACAATGTGACACATCCACACCTGTTACAATGGCCGGGGGAATGGGGGTGTGTAGGATGGTACTGCAGTTATATTACATTGTTCAGTACATGGTGTATGATGGCTGCCACTCCACAGGTGGTGTGGGTCACTAGTGGGGTGCTATAGGGTGCACTGCTGGGCCTAGAAACTGTAAAAACATGATTGATGACATTACAGATGCCCTGGATTGGGGGTGGCTCTGTGTGCTGCTGACACAGGACAGTGCAACAAGGTGTGCACGCTCTGTGTGGGCAATTCATTTAGGAGTGGACTGCAGAGGCATGATGACCAGTCACATGACTTGCAGATGCCATCTATTGCAGAGCCATGCAGGTCAATGTATATGTGGCACTCTAACGCAGGCCAAACATGTCAGCTAGGGGACTGTGGGCTATGGCATGCCCCTAGCGGGCCAGAGGCATGTGAGTGTCCAGCCATGCCACCTTGTAGTAGGTGTCCGTGCAACACAACTGAAGGGTGTCCATACAGGAGTTGTGGTGCATAGACAGGGTTATCACAGGTGGTGGGGGATGGGCACACTCCCTGTAGAAGAGACAATAGTGGTGCCTCAACAAGTGTACAGTCTCCAGTTCTTAGGCCTTCCATACCTATGGGCATGGACAGTGTGGGGCAGTATGAGGGAGGGCAGACGGGATGGTGCAGGGTCCCATCCCACCACCTGTGTGGGGGCTGTTGGACATCAGTATCTACACCCTGGTGGAGGTGTGGGAGGGATGGCTGTATCTGGATATGTCATTAACTCACAGGGTGGGACAGGTTGCCAGCTGACACAATGGTCAGTTCCACTCCTGTACCTGGAATAGGGGACATGGGATGTCACTGGATGGCTTTTCAGTGGGACCATGAGTGTGACCGTCCCCATGGAGTGGATTGTAGACAGATGGATCAGACTGTTGGTTGTGCCCTTGGGGGCTGTTATGTGTGCAGGTGTACAGCATACATGGGATAGGCATCGGGGGGCACAGCTGGCATGGCAGGGGTGCAAACTCCTTTTAGATTGTCCTGTATCATCCATGTCCCTGCACACATGGGCAGATCTGGTGGGAAATAGGCACATGTCTGCTGCCCTCATCAGTGAAGGTATGTATATATGTATGTCTGTATGTATGTATACATGTCAGGGGCCCAATGCAGGTGGCAACATGCATGCACCACCAGCCGACAGTGGACATTCTGTGCTGTCCTGTGTGCATGTCACATGTGCATGACATGTTAGGTCTCACTGCAGTCATGCATACACAGTATAGACCCCTCCCACAATCCTCCTCTGTGCACTGTTCACAGCATGGACACCACATACCTGTGTGTTGCCTGTGTGTTGCCCTCCATCATGTCCACATTGCCATACATACATTGATGACATGCACGTGGGCTGGACACTGTCATGGGCCTGTGTGACCTGGTCATCCTACCTACATCCCAGGGCTTCTCCTGGTGGCCATACAGCACACCAGGTGAATGTGTGTGTGTGTCACACGTCATGGTGTCTGTATGGCACACATTGAGGCATTTGTGTGCACACATGTTGCACCTGCAATGTGCTCTCACTACACTACGCCACACATGATGTGACCTTCCATATACCGCAGCTTTAAAACTGTCATACAGCATTTGCATGACCTACCTTAGCCTCATGGTGTCCCAGACGTCCATTCCTTCCGGTTCGTCCTCCTCGTTCCCATCTCCACCTGGTGCCTGCAGACACTGCCATCACTGCCACCTGTGGATATATACATAAAGGGAACACTCATGAGGTACTACACTTTGCCATGTGGGGTGTTGACAGCTATGGGCTATTGGTGAATGTTACACCTGTGGGATACTTATCATCCTGCCATGGTCTGCCTGTCCACGTGGCCACATCAGCAGCCACAGCCATCCCATTCAGTCATCTCAGTAGGGCAGGGTCCCTCCTGTCCATGTCCTACCAGCGGTGATTTAACTGCCTGGTTGTTCTACTGACCCCATGCTGTTTCTCCAGTTTGTCAGCAATTCTGGCCCACACCTGGTCTCTCTCCCCAGGGGTGTGGCTTTTGCAGCCAGGTGGCAGCAGGTACCTGGACCATTGTTGGACCAGGCTAACCAACTGGGCTGTCTCATCTGAGGAAAGGTTGGGAGCTCTGCTACTGAAATTCACCATTTGTGTGACTTTGAACAAGCTGCCAAGGTGGGGCGGCTAACAGTCCACATATTGGGCCATTCTAGACTTCCTCCTGCACATCTTGGCATGTTGCACACTGTGGATTATGCTCCCTGCATATTCATGCAACGTCTGTATGCACACCGGGTTTGTGTATGTATCTTTCACATATCACACCTTGCATTCTTTTTCACCACATGTTGCAACTTGCGTAGTTTTATTCCACAGGTTTGGACCCCACATGTACCTCACTCGGGTATGGGTTTTGGGGTTGTGATTGGCATTGGAATCACTGTGGTTGTGGGGTGGGTTGGGCACTGCCATGGGTTGCACAGGTGTGCAATTGGGGAGTTGTTGTTGTGCTTCGCGGGGCTGGCACTGGGGCTCTGGTAGGGTCATGGGAGTATGTGGCACACTGACAGTGCTGTTGGGTTTGTGAGGTGTTGTGCTATGTGTGGGTTGGTGGAGTGGTTGGCCAGGTCTGCAGTTGGATGGACAGGCCACTGGCAGTGCCAGCTACCAACTGGCCAGCACTGGCAGCATGTCCCCCTGGTCCTGTGTCCCCACCCACAGTACTGTCCTGTCACAGACATATACACACCTACCATCCGCACTTTGGGTGGACAGGTGTATGTGTGCATATGTGTTCTGTCCCAATGCATTGTGTTTCACCCATTATTCCTGTTGTAGTGACAGTCATCTGCATTGTCCACCAAGGGTAACACACCAGCCATGGGCACTGATCATGTCACAGTGCATCCAAGTGTGGTGCACTGCACCGGGCAGATGTTCATGTGTGCTGGCTTGTGTTGCTGTGTCATGCACATGTGGGAGTCTCCCTGTCTGGGCGGTCTTTGTGGTTGCTGGTTACATCTGCCAATGCCAGCCAAGGGACACTGTTGCCACTCTGTTGAAGTGGTTCCTTATGAGTCCTACCTGAACCTGCTGGCCTGTTGTTGTGTTGCGTACCACTCAATGTTGGTGGCCCCCATCTGTGTCTCTAGTGTGCTCCTCTTCATCGCTATCACCATACACCATGTTCTCTGTGGCATTGGTACCCTCTCACTGATTGCTATGTTGTGCAGGATGCAGCGTGCCACAATGATCTTGCAGGCCATCTCTGGGGTATATTGCAGTGCTCCTCCAGATCTGTCCAGACATCTGAAACATGACTTCAGGAGCCCAAAGTTTCTCTCAATCACTGAGTGTGCTGTGAAGTGTGACTCATTATATGCCTCCTCCGCCCACGTTCTATGGGTGCCTCACCAGCATTATCAGACTTGGCAGTTGTGGGTATCCGCTGTCACCTGTGGGGTGTACAGTACAGTGGGCAGTTAGCCACGGCATGGCTGTATGTCTCATCCATGTGACCCTGTGCAGCGGACCCAGACCACCCAACCATCTGTGTGTACATGTCCACACACCTAACAGCCAGATGCATTCCAATTCACTGCTCTGTAATGCCTGATTCAGGTCACTGTGCCAGAATATGTAGGAGTCATGGCACGATCCAGGGTGCCGGGCCACCACATCTGGTATCCGACAGTGGCTAACACACCACCTGGATGTTGAGTGTGTGGTAGTCCTTGTGGTTTACAAAGGCATCTCCATCTTCAGGTGGTGCTTTGATTGCCACATGTGTGCAGTCAATGGCACCCATTACATTTGAGAACTGTGCCAGTGTGTAGAAGGCCTGCTTGATGGCCTGCTGCTGCTGTGCACCCTGTGGGAAGCTGAGGTACATGTCACAGTGTCGCAGCAAGGCATCCACAAACTGTGTTTGGCATGGGAGCACAGTGGACTGGGATATTCCCACTGTATCACCACTGTGTGTTTAGAATGTCCCAGTCCCAAGACAGCACAATGCTGCGCTTACCTTGACATTGACAGTTATTGCATGGCCCCTCTTTGTAGTGGTGAGCAGGTCCTCATCCAGCTCCTGGCACAGCATTCTGATGGCAGCCTTGTTCAGTCAGTACTGTGTATGCACTGCTCCTCCATGTGGTCTTTATAGAATGCTCTGCATTTTATCACTCAAGGAGCATGCTGCCTGGATGACTGCTGCTGCAGTAGTCCATTCTCCCGGATCCTCCCATTCCAGTGCCTCCTATTCCTCCGCCACTTCCACCTCCCTTCTGCTGCCAATATGATGCTCAGTAGGGCTACCAATGTTGGCATGGTCATCCTCTTCCAGTGTCACACTCTAGGCTTGCACAGTGCTTGCTCTGGTGTGTCTTTCTTGCACCACCCTTTTTATAGTAGTGTGCACTTAGACCACCTTTTCCATAGTCTAAGTGGTGGGGACTTAGATGGATGCAGGCTCACGGTGCAGACTTTCCTGAATCTGAAATTGGGGGATGACGCAGCCTCTTGTGGATGCATCTTGCAGTGTGCCATGTTGCAGGCTGTTTTTTAGCACAACTATGGATGCAATCCACTTTGAAGCAGCAACACAGCACTTTGATGCAGAGTGCATTTCTGAATCCCTTTCGATACATCTTTGGACTCATCTTACGACTTGTGTCATTCAATTCGGATGCATGTTGCATGTGTCCTTGTGGCTTTGTGAATCCGGCCCAGGCAGTTTTCTCTACCTATGTCTATATATTTACAGAATGACAGAGGTATTACTTTATCAAATAAATGTTATCGATATACTTTTCCCATAAGAACAAAGTATATCAGTGCACTTTTTTAATATCAACATGGGAAATTTCATTACAGTTTTATAAAGTAGTATTAAAAAACTTGTTTCACTTTTTCTAAATTTTGATATTAGTTTCCATAATTAGTATCTATATAAGTGTAATACACATACACACTCATGGTATGCCTAAATCATGTGGCAAACATTCCAGCCTCTCCCCCAGCAGTATCAATTTTTTGTATGCGCAGCTGTTAGTGTTGGAAGATAATAATAACACCCCCAAAAAATTCTGGAAGGTTATCTACTCTCTTTTTGAGACCCCTATCTCTCTGCCCCCTCAGTCCTCATGGTTAATGGTTCACCTGTGTCTGACACTTCATTTGTTACTGCTCACTTTAATTAATTCATAACTGACTGTGCCCTTACCTCTCCTCCTGGCTCCTCTCTTCCCCCCATCTGCCTCTCCACCCCACCCTCCACTGGAGTGTTTGACAATGCAGATGTGGTCTTTGGCACTGCCCCTTCTTCTTTCCTTACCAGACTGAAAAATCTCTATAATTCTTTTCTGTCATTTTGCTACTAATTCTCCCTCTAGTACTCACCACTGCTCCCTTTAATCATCCCTATCAGTCCTCTCTCTTTCCTCACATTTCCAGACCCACCCTTCATCTTCAAATATTAGTTCAGGTCTCTTCCTCCACAGCTATCTTTGGTCCCATCCCCTCTGCCTCATAATCTTTCCACTCCAGGGACTCCTGCACCTTCTCTTTTCCTCACCAGTGTTCCTCTTCTGGGTCAACTGCTTTTTGCTATTGCCTTCCAAACATCTGGAACTTACCCTCTTCCTCTCTCTTGCACATTCATTGGTGGTAAACTCAACATCCCTGGTCTTTTCTAAAGTCCTCCTTGTGTGGGACATTGAAGGGAATCAGGATAACATAGGGAGTGCTGAAATAGAGGAGTTTATTAGTCAACTTAAGAGTTGGTGTTGAGACATGAGATACCACTTGTAGGTGACTGGGAGGGACTTCTGGGACAAGAGACTCTTCAAGGGTGATGGTCTTCACCTGATGAGAGAGGGGACCCGCACATTGGGGCAGAAGTTGGACATCTATATCAGACATTTAAACTGACTGCAGGGGAATCTGGGTCTATGGTAACAATGGCGGATGGTGAGCAGAAGGGAATCCTAGATAGTACTCCACCACATCCAGTGCACTCTTGCAACAAAGAGGGTACAAAGACAGCAGTAGTGTTTACAGGACCAAGGGAATGGGCAGTAATAACAGATAAAGCAAAGTGCAAAAGCCCCAACAAGGGTGGGAGAAAACATGGAAAATAGAAGCAAAATAGCAATGTAAAAGCAGCGGTCCGATGGAAGGGGGGTATGCCTTAATGCTAGGAGCCTAGGTAACAAACTCAGTGAGTTCCAGGCACTGATAGCAGACACTGAGGTGGACCTTGTTGCCATCATGGAAATGTGGCCCACAAATAATAGTGACTGGGAAATGACAGTCCCTGGGTATTCACTGTCCATGAGGGATAGAGAAACTGGTAGAGATGGAGGAGTTGCCTTTATTGTCAAGGAAGGCATCAAGGTGGTAGAAGATGGGTGCATTAGTGGTAGCAGCAGTGAGGCTGTGTCAGTATGGGTGCAACTTATGGCAGCCTCAGGTATGAACGTACTCTTGGAGTTGATACATAAGCCTCCAGGATAAGGGGAGGAAAGGGACAGAGAACTCATAGAGAAACTTGAAAGAGGGAAAGCAAAGGGGGACGTAGTGGTGGTAGGAGATCTGAACCTGCCAGACATCGATTAGGAGGTCCTAGTGGCCAAGAGAGCCAGGTGTCAGGCCTTGCTGGATGCCTTCAAGACTGTTTACTGGTGTAGCTAGTTAGGGAGCCCACCAGGCAGACTGCAGTCCTTGATATGTTGATCACCAACTCTGAGATGGTGGGAGTGGTGGGAGTAGGGGAGCCACTGGGGAACAGTGGCCATAACTCTGTTTGGTTTGAACTGGACCTCAGGGCTAGCAAGCCACAATCGAGAACTGAAGTATTTGCCATTAGAAAACATGTGTAGTGATTTGGGATGAGGCTAAATACCTCATCCCACAGTCATGTGACTGGTTTTAGCTAATAATGATTACAGGATTTTTGTACTCATTTTATAATTAAGGATGCAGCCTAAAGGGTAAAGGGGGTTAATCAGATGAGGTAGTGCAATGCAAACCATTTGGTTTTGTGGTGACCTGCATAGTCCACACCTGGAACAATTTGATAACTGATGGTTGCTACTACATGCCCTGTGCTGCCACTAAAATGAGCTTCAAGACACAACCATTACACTCTGCCTGCCCACACGCCACAGTGCACAGCATAGTTAAATGTCAGCCTCCTGTACTGGAGGGTCCTACCCTCTACACCTGGTACCAGTATTACCCATGATGCACATACTAGGGAACTCAATGAAAAGTTACTAGGTAAACAATCTGAATCAGTGCAGGCCCATTTATAACTGCAGCATGTTGGCTGGCAGTCATGCACTTGACATTAAGAAAGAGTGACTGGTAAAATAAACCCCATCCCAAAGATCATGCATTTGATAAAATGGCAGTTAGATCTCACTCATAAGGTATTTCTTTAATTCTTGACCCATTGGTGAAATGCACAGAAACAATGTCCCAATTAAACACTTGATTTTCCATGTTGGTGGACAAGCCCTGGTCTTATTCACAGTTCCAACTGAATAGACCCTCCTTCATGCTGCAGGGGTCTGGTTCATTGACTCTGTGGTCCCCCTCAATCATCTGAGGCTGCTTCTCAATTCAAGCAACTTCACTGACTCTCTGGCATTTGCTTCACTGGCTCTGTCTGCAGGATTGGCTGGCTGCCCATGCTCCAACCACTGCATGTCCATACAAACCCACACATCAAGGCCTCTGAACCCTCAGGATTGTCACAGCCTGACACCCAGCAATGGTGACTGCTAGCAGATCCCTCATCATCCTAGCTACAGCTCCTTGTTACTACACTGGCTGGTTCTTCACTGCATCATCCTCCATGCTGGCTAGCATGCTAGTGTCATCTTTCTTTCTAACCAGGATTTTTTTTTCAGTTTGTCTTATGCAGATTCACAGTCTGTGACAGTGAAGCTCAAGCCCTCCAGAGCAACAGTTCTTCCTCTCTGTGATCTCCAACAGACTTGCTAGAGTAGCAGTGCAACCCCTGGTCTTCATATTGCCAGCATCACCTCCTACTTGTCTCAGAGCTGTCAGCCAAGTCTAGACAGTCCTGGAGGTCTGCTGCCTGACTACTGATAGGCTAGGGAAAATACATTGGAATTAATAAGTCCCCCTGTAGTCCACAAGCCTCTGTGCTCCTTCTTTCAAGTCCTGCTCCCTTATTCTCTGAAAAGGTAGGGTGATGGAGCATCAATATGGCAGTGGCAATAATAGTAAAGGGCTATATCCCAAAAGGATTTATTTATACAGAGCTCCTCCATTAAACAATATTTGGCTGCCTCAGTTCCTTCTTGGTCAATCAGCACTTAAATGTGGTGCCACTCTGGGCTCTACTCAGGGCATCAGAATATAATGACTCTCTCTTCATTATTGGTGGACTGCAGACCTTTGTAACACAGTGATAGCTGTGATTTAGCACAGTCATAGATGTGGACAAATTGTGGTTTCTACAGCTTCTGCTCTAGTTCCCCCTCTGTCATCACCTGTCTTGGGGATGGTAGCCACCGTAAGGTGCTCTAGGGAACAAAGGTAAGCCCTATACTTTTTTAGCATTTTTTTTTTACCGTCCTGATGGTATTATTCAGTTGTCTATCAAGCTTAGCCAGAATCAAAGAAAGCAGGCAAGAGACACCCTTATTTTGTATCCTGAGAAAATAAAAAGTAAAAATAAACTTGTTAACATAGTTATTTTTGTAATAGAGTAGTGCAGTTCAATAAGGAAGTCTAGATGGTCCAGTATTCAATCAAAGAGGCACTGTCATTTTTTACCACACATTCTTTAAACATCTGCTAAATTACCTACCTAAACGGATGGCAATTCAGTTTTCAAATTGTAATGCTTCACAGTATGTCTAGTCTTCTTAGAGAAGTTTAATAACTCTGAAAAGTTCTGGTTAATCAATGTTCTAATTTTCCATCCCTCAAAAAAGATTTAAAATATGCAAGAGCAATCACAATCACATGTTCAATACCTGGAGTTAAGATTAATTTTAAAGCAAAACTGTAAATATATTGCACTGATTTTATATTTTAAAATAAGGGTTTAATATATTTTTAAATGAACTTTTCTTTCATTTTCAGATGGACAATGAGTGCCCTTTAAAATGAACCAATTTCTTACCCTACAGAGTAAAATGATATAAAGTATATAAGTTACTAATGTATATTCTTCTTGGTCAGTGTAACCATAATCATGTAATATGAACACAGGCTATTTAGAACATTTTACATCCAAACTGGATTGAGTCCAGGTAGCACAGAAGGGTTTAATGGCACAGTCTTTATTCTCTGCTTAATGCAATGTACCATTAATTGAAGGTAATTGTTGAGAAGAGTCTGTGTTCCAAAAACTACACAGCTCTCAACTGTTCCAGTGCAGGATGGATGCCCTGAGTTTGGGATCACATTTCCCTACTGTCCTACATTACGTTTGTCTTGTCACACAATTGTGCAATTGTGTTCAACTAAATAGTTATTCTAGGCTATTACAGCACTTGCAATTGGTGACTCAAATAACAGGGGAGAGAGGAAAGTGGGAAAGAAACAGATTTGTGCTGGGCTCGGCAGCTGCATAGCTGAGTGAAGTATTTTTATCAGCTAACCTCTTGGGAAGAGGAGTAAAGGTAGTGTAATTATTTTATGAAAGTAAAAGAGATGTTTAAAATTACCATGACAGTACAATAGCTAACACTCACATAATTAAGTTTAAGGTTTCACACTCATAAAATGCCAAAGATCAAATGTAAATTCCACTGTGCCATATCAATGGATAGCAGTTTAAGACAGTGATTTAACTTATATCCTCACACCACTCTGAGATTTCTTTTAAAGACCAACAAAGCCACTTTGGTTTCTACCTTACCATTACTATAAGAAACAGAGAATGAAATTAGCCATGCAAATCATAGTTCATGCTGTCTAGAAAGCCTCATACAAATTATTCACAAAAAATAACACTTTTTTTGCAGTCAGTATTTCTTGTCTGTCAAGTATCTAACCTCCATAAAATAGACGCATTCAATATATGCAAAACAAAAGGGGTATCCTAAATGCACTCTGGAAACAGAAAATCATGTTAAAATGAATGGTATACTCATATTGTTTCATTCAGAAAGGATCTAAAAAGAAAATGAACTAAGCAGGCAGTAGTTTCTTTTCCTCTTTAGAGATCATTTATGAAGAAAATTTCATGTTCAGAATATTCATTCTAACTTCATTTTCTCTTTCCAGGATGTATATAACACAAACCTCTTACTCTACAGTATTTGCAGCCAGAAGAGGTATTAGGCACAAGTTAAGTAAAAAAAAAGATTGAGGAGCCACCACAGGGCACTTTGAAGCAGAAAACAGGAGCAGAACTGATCCTGGAATTGCAAAAAAAAGTGTCATTATCAAACCCAGATTGTTGTTGGCACCCTGGTGATCTGAAAAGTCTTAAAACATTTCGTTTGTGGGGTGGGTTGAAGAGGAGCACCACTATTTTTTCTGAAACTAGTTCTGCTTCCAGCCCACCTTCACTGACATCCTTCACTTGTAGATAAATATTGTATATGTCAGTATTTACATGATTACACCTAATTATCCGTATAAGGAAATTAAATCAGTGATTACCAGCATTATACTTTTATTATCTGTTTAACATTGAGTACCTGTATTACACCTTCTGTTATATATGTTCAGGCTTTGTAAATGCAATTTATATGTTATGGACAAGAAAACTTCAACATTTTTGAGTGTGCAGTACACAGTCCTTGGTAGAATACATAGTACTTTATTACATATATGGTATTAGCACAAGATAAAAGCAGTAGCATTGCACCACTGCAAACAGTAATGTCCCAAGAAGAAACATAACTGTAAACTGTTGTCATCATCAGTTAAATTAGGAAAGCACAGTTTAATATGGATGGCAATACATACAGAAAAACGCCAAACATGGAGAAAAAGTTGAGATGTAAAATATAAAACACATAAAAACTCTAGCCATGCAACACATGGCTAGCAAAAGGGAAATTGGAAAAGGGGCAATACAAAATAACATGACATACATTTGCAGTTCATGTTATGGCAATAATGTTTACTTATACTTTTGAAAGTGGTTTTACACTGCCCATTTCCCTATTTTGTAAAACACCCCTTTTCTCCATCTTGTGTTTCTATTTTTAAAACTTATTTACCCAGGTTAGTCCATTTGAAAAACAACATCTCATTTCCACAAGGTCCTGCATATAACAAGTTCCACTACTGGGTAGACTGGAGCACTGAGTGGTTAAGTGACTTGCTCAAGGTCACACAGTAAGTAACTGGCACTATCTTGAGTTTGAACCTATAATCTCCCAGTTCTTAAGCAGGTGCTCAAACCTATAGAACACATTTTCTCTTCTAAATCACACTCCCTCTGCCTGACCAATTTAGTTTTAGTCTTGAAATAATTAAAGTAGAATGCTAGTTTTGTGGCCTGCAGCTGGCCTACTGTCTTTAGTGTGCTATTCAATCTGGGTGCAGCGCATGTTGCATACTAGTTCATCTTAGTCACAATCACAATAATACTAAACAGTGAGCCCTCAAATTCAGCTGAGAATATTGATGAGAACCTGTGGCTTGCTGTATTTTAAGGAGCTCTCATTAATTATTTCAAATCTAATTTCAAGATGCTGAAGGACACACACCTGAGAATAAAATGTATGCTGTAAGACAAGATAAAATCATAAGTCCAAAATGGAAAAACAAGGTATCGGTACACAATACTGTAACATGAAACTGCTGCATTAACAACAACAAAAATAAAAAAATGTTTTTATTTTGTGCTCATGTTGAACACTATATAGGGGGGATTGAGTCTATCAATAAAGCTGGTGGTGGCTCATAGTGGTCTAACAGGATGAATCAATGCTGAATTTGTATTGAGTGACTAAGCCAAAATTTGTCACTTTTACCATCATCTTGACCAAGCAAAATACTTGGGCAAGTTGGGAAGCACTTCGAACATTGGCAAGTTAATTAAAAAAAAACATTTTAGCCCTTCCCAGGTGGTCATCTTCACCCACCCTAATCATTTACCATGCTTCTTCACCTTCCTTCTCAGGCAGTTTTTTCATAATTGAAAATCAATTTGCAGCACCTAGCACTGAGCAAGGTGATGACAGTTTTTATTCATTTTTTTAAATCTTACCGTAGGACCAAGGTTAGGTTGTGCTCCTACAGTATTTGTAGCCTGCTAAACCCCAATACCGAGGGCCTGAAGTGCCTTTGGCTAAAGTCTCAAAGCCAAACTGAAGACAGAAGGTCTGACTCAAAATCAAACTGAAGTTGCCAGTTTCCACATTCACCCACCCATAGTAGCCAATACAGGCTTAGGAGTGGTAGAGTCACTATCAAACCAATCATCCACCTACAAAAGGTTTAATTAACCTCCCTGAGGCTCCAGATAAGAGAGATCTTCAGCTGAGTTCAGACTGGAGTAAATTATCGCTAGGCGGTCTACTGTAGGTTTTTGCTAAAAACATTTAACTCCCATGCTTACTGAGGTCTGCCCTTTGTTGGGTTTGAAACCTCCTAGCCCCAAAACCACTGGCCATCACCATTTAATAGCACAGACCATTAGTGCACTGACTCTTCTGACATCCTGGTGCTTTTCTTTCTCATTGTGTCCCTGTGCCCCCTCCTCATACCACCTCTAAGGCTGCCTGTCAGCACCATGTTAGCCTCACAGGTCACACAACTTCTCCATAGGAAGGCAAACTTGTTGTGATCCATTGTAAAGTTCTCTGTTGCTGTGGAAGCATAGTGCTTCCTCCCAAGTTAGGAAACTAATGCTGGAAGCAGGATGCCTTTCTATGGCTGCCCTTTAGTAAGCAATGCAGGCTCACTCCGAAAGTGAGCCAGCAGCATCAGAGCAGAACAGGCTACTGCTAGGTCAGTTGGGGCATCTGCACTGTTACAACTTTTGAAAGTTTAAGGTTTTTTTTTTAAACCTTAGTTTTTTAAAATGAATATTTTTTCTTACACATAGAAGAGAAGTCAGCTTTTTCCAGGGAAAAACAAAACAAGATCTATACTATTACAATATGTCTATCTATCATCTACTGTTTTGATTTCCTTTTATGCTAGGCCTCTTAACAATTTTTGTGTTGCTTGGTAGATACTATTAAAGATAACAGACAAGAGAGCTGATCCTCACCAAGTAATTGCTTTGGGGGGAGGGGGTGGCAGTGGCAGCAGAGCATAAACGAATGATCAGTAACTTAGAAATAGTGAACTACCTGAGCACCAGAAGCACTGTCACTCCTGCTGCAGAATCCTGGCAGGACAAGTAACGTGGCAGAGGGTTCATGTGAAGTCCCCATAATGTTTCATTTAGATTGTCTGGGAGTCTACATGGGTCTGGGAGTCAGTCCTCATGGAGGTGATATATTCAGCTCATAGGAATGCAGGCCACAGGTTTCATAGCATTCGAACTTTTCACCCCTGCCCCCGATGGCCAGACAGGAAATGTCATTGGCATCAGCCATGAAGGTAGCTTTTTGTCAACTATCTCAAAGGAAGGGTCCTGCTGTGGCATACCCAGTTAACTGTGTGGGGATAAGGGGAACCAAGGGGGAAATGGAGGTGGAGTTCTACGATTGGGTGATGACGTCGCTAGATCAGGGTAGGCTGGTGGACATCTTCTTTCTAGACTTCAGCAAGGTGTTTGACTCGGCACCTCATAATGGGCTACTGGAAAAGTTGGGGGAGATGGGGGTGGGGATACAGATGGTCAAGTGAACTGGAGACTGGCTATCTGGATGTACTCAGAAGGTGGTGGTTGGGGGGGGGAGATCTCCTCTCCTAGGAGGGTCACTAGTGGGTTCCTGCAGGGATCGGTTCTGGGCCCGCTCCTGTTTAATTTTATTTATTTATTTAATTTTTGTTTACCGGGTGAGTGTACTAGCCATAGAAATGACTATTTTCAGACACGACCTGGGAGGTAACAGATGAAAACAGTACAGTACAGGCAGTGTTAGGATGTGACTTCAGACAATAGCTAGCATAGTACAGTTAAACATAATACCAAAAAAACAGTCAGATTACAACAGTAGGATACAGATCACAGTAACCTTCATACAAATAGTGAGACAAACTAGCAGGGAAGAGATTCTCACCCTGTATAATTGCATGGTCAGACCACACCTTGAATACTGTGTGCAATTTTGGCGTCCGCACTTAAAAAAGGACATCACACTCCTGGAGAGGGTTCAGAGGAGGGCAACTAAAATGATACAGGGTCTGGGCAATAGGTCCTATGGGGAGAGACTTGCGGAACTCAACCTGTACTCAATGGAGGAGAGACAGGGGGGATATGATGGAGGTTTTCAAGTATCTAAAAGGGATAAATTGGGTAAGCCAGGATAAGTTTTTCAGCGGAAGGAGGGAGGGGACACAAGGGGGCACAGTTGAAGGCTGGAGGAGAGGAGGCTCAGGGGAGAGAGAAGGAGGTGTTACTTCATGGAGTCATGGAGAGGGTGGTGAAACCTTGGAATACACTGCCCAAGGAGCTGGTGGGGTAGTTACTATGGAGGGGTTCAAGAGAGGCTGGGACAGGTATACAAGGAGGGTGAAGCTGAGTAATGTCATCTCTGGGAAGGAAACTCTAGTGTGGGGTGTGGAGGTGCTGGGAGGAGAAAGGAGGGCAGCAACAGTGCCTGTCATGGGTATTGAATCTCGAGCAGACTCAATAGACCATGAAGCCTAGTCTGCTGGCATTTTTGTATGTTAGTATATGAGAAAAGGAAGTCTGTGCAAAAGAATGCCATCTAGTGCTAAAAGCTGAGAAGAACACTCAAAAACATCTAAATAATTCTAAAAGTAATATAGCCATCTAGTGGTGAACCATGGGTGGCCCAAGCATGAAAATAAAAAGAGTTCTAAATTAACTTTTTGCTAGAATTCCTCTTTAGCTGATGTGTTAGAACTACTGCCTTGGGACTCAGGATCTTAGGGCTGATCCCAAGAAAGGTCTTGTGGTGCATCTGACAAAGTAGTGTGGAGAGACATATCAATAATAAAAGCAAATAACCCAGGTACACCCTTATCAAACATGTTCTGAGGGAGATTGCAATGATGTGGCAGTGCTGCTGTCACCAGTGGGTGTCAGTGTGCAGCAGTACACCACCAGCAAAATGATCCACTCTGAGGAAGGGTAAAACATGGAGATTGCTTCCAGACAAATGGATAAAGATAAAAAGAAAACAAATCCTAGCACTGGAACACTTTGAACCTGGCATCAAGAATCTAGTGCAATACAATTTTCTTCCAAGATGTGGACTGTTGTTCATTAATGGTTTATTGAGAGTAACTCAGTGTAATCCTTTTTTTGAACTTATTTTTCAAAGCAAGATTAATATACTGTATACGTATCTGCCATACATAGTGAATCATGACATCTTGCATAGCCCTCTTTGGTGGCCTAGATTACTTTACAGCAGATAATTTGTTTCAAAATAAACTTTGAATTCTGCTTAATGGACAAGTTAAACTACATTATTTATTGTAAGGTTCAGAATCATCACTTGTAATAATTTACAGTAAAACTATGTTTTCTTCTTGGAAGTTTAGTACTTTAGGGCATTTGATTTCACTCAAAATGTTATGAGATTCTTCGGAGGGGGAGAAGAAATAGTTGCTCTCTGCTTTGTTGACCTTGAGGCAGAATATGCTTTTTGTCCCTTTGTGAAAATGGCAGGGGAACTGGGTGATCTAGCAATAATTTGACCCTGTGAAAATAGGATGATTATATTATATAGCATTATAATGCATCTATGTTAACCAAATGGGCTGTGTGTGTATCAACTAAACTAATATGTACTGCAAAGCAATAAGGTCATTCACTGATACTGGTAAATGTCTTCCCTATCAGTATGATGAGTTTTTTTTTTTCAAAAGATAATTAAAATGAGTGATTATGATCAAAGTTTGGTACTTAAAAAATTGCTAAGTCTCACAGTTACTGTTAACCACCATAAGACAGGCAGATTATAAAAATAGTACAGTACTAATTTCTGCTAATGATAAACATGCCAATAGATGCTAATGACTTGCTAGTGTCTACCAAATGAATGCTTTTACAGCCTAGACTGTAACATCTTTGGACTAAGGATGAGCCAAATTTGAATTTGCATTCAGTGAACATGCCAAAATTCTACATTTTGGACACCAGTGAAGCCAGTCTGAAGGAACCATGTTTTCCTTCAGCACTTTAATGTCATAATGCAAAATCTTATACAAAGAGCACACACTGAGCATCTCCAAGTAGTGGGCAAGCCACATGACCTGCAACAGTCAATCATGGTTGCTGATGATCAAACACGCCTTGCACTGCACACACATTAGTGCCATTTCCATCACTGTCTCAAAGGGAAAGGACCTGTCTCCTGAAGAAGCTCCTTTTATTTTGAAATGAGTGACATTTGATCAAAAAATGTCAGAAATCTTCAACAAAATCATGCATTGTTATGTCAATTTATTTATTTATTTGAATTTTGATGACTAGGTAAGTCAACAGAGACAAAGTCCCCTTTTCAGTGGTGACCCGAGGAATAAAGCATTCCAAGAACAACGCATAATACAGTAATACACATAGAATAGTACAGTGAGTCACAATATACAGTTAAACCATAGGTAAATAACAACAGCACCCGAGTAGGCAATAACCAAAGGATTCAGGATTATAGGCAGTTTGCAGGTAGCCAGGGGAGGCAGGAGGCAGATTAGCATATTATACCATGTGCAGGGACATTTATGCCATTTACATACCAGATGTCAACAATTTAAACAGCAAGATAACTAAGACTAGCCAGATTCAATTGCAATTGGTTAGAGAACATGAGGTTCAGGTTACAGTCAGATGTAATTCTAGGTAAATGAGGAGTGAGAAGTGGGGAGAACAGCTTGTCTTTGAGATAGGAGAGAAGGGAGGCTGTTTGTGATCTTTGTGGAAATTGAGAGAGACAGGTAACATCAGTCACATGTGACCTTACTTGTTAATACAGTTAACTAATTCAGTACATTTAACTGTTGTTCCATGCAGGCAGGTTAGTGAAATCAAGCTGCAGAGGAGAGGAGAGAATGCACAGTGTGAGCCTACAATGGTAGCTGTAGAACCTGAAATGGGCAGAGTGAATTTAGTAGACTAGGAGAGGGTCATGGGGGATTTTTTTTTTCAGTCCTTAATTTCTCTCCTGTTCTCACATGAGTGGCCCCCATCTGGGTTGGTCCTCACAGCCCTGCCACCCTACTTTTCTGGGAATTACATAAACTCCAGTATGTCTTCACCAGAGGACCTAGTTTGTAGAGACCAAATAATCAGTGCAGAGTCTGTCAGGGTAGAGGTCATCACCCAGCTGCAGCCAGAGGTATTTTCCCTCCGTTTTCATCCTGAGCCCACAGGCATGGAATGACCAAAGTTTGTGCTCTGCCTCCATGGAGATGCCTCCCTCTGACAAACAGACTGGATAAGCCTCAAAGCACTGGGGTTATAGTGTTGATCTGCTTGCCTTTGCAAAAAATCATGAGGAGTGGTTTAAATAAATTGACTAAATGCTCCAGTTTTCCGGGGATCACCTCAGAAAACTCTTACACCTGCTTTCTGCGTCCAGAGAGAGCAAGTCCCCAATGGTCTTGGTTTCTCTGGATGTAGAAAAGGCCTTTGATCGGGTCACTTAGTTCTGTTCTACACTGTCCATAGATTTGGAGTCCCCCAGATTTGATTTACTGGGTTCAACTTTTGTACGTCGCACCATCAGCCCGCATCTGGTGTAATGGTCACCTCTCTGCCTCCATTCCTTTACAATATGGCACTCGGCAAGGGTGCCCCAACCCCCCTCTTAATCAGTTTTTATTTGGAGCCACTCATTCAGCATTTATGCAACTTGAATGCTCGCAAGGGAATTCAAGTAGTAGGCTCACATTACATCCTGTCCGCATACGCTGATGACATGCTCCTACACTTGAAGGACCCCTTGGTATCTATTTAGGCATTACTTCATGAGATTTCCACTTTCTCCAGGGTTTCCTTCTATAAACTGAATGTTTCTAAGACAAAAGTTGTTCCCCTTAATAGTCTGGTTGCCAAGCGAGACATCTTGAACCTGAGTCTCTCATGGAAGCCTCGAATGTTAACCTATCTGGTGGTCAAGATTTTCCGCTCAGTGTCAATCATGGTTAAGGAGAATTTTTCTAGGCTTATCGATGTGGTTAAGTCTGACCTAGACAGATGGTCAACCCTCCCTTTGTCCTTATGGGGGAGAGTTAACATCCTCAAGAAGAATGTCCTGCCCCATTTATTATACCCCCTGGGGATGCTTGGATTTCATCTCCCTAAGCGCTGGTTTTCCCATCTGCAGTAGCTATTTAACTTAGTCCTCTGGAAATACTCTGCTATTCATAGAGCCTATATTAAACTGTTTTCCCCCAAGTTGAATGGAGGCTTATCTCTCCCTTCTGTATTTTTGTATTATGGTACCCAGCATGACAGTAAATTTTTCTGGTGGGGTGCAGGATGTGCCCAGTCAGTTCCCTCAGCATATAGCCCTCTCTGGCTGGACATTGAGCAGGCTCTAGCTGATAGGGCGGGTTGCTCTCGTAACAGTCTGCTTTACCTTAGGTCCTCCCAGCTTCTGCGTCCCCTGTGTGCCACCCCCATAGAGTGGTCACTTAAAGCATGGGCGCAATTGCAATCTTATTTGTTTTCTGTCATGGACTACAGCAACCTCCCATCCCATGTTTAATAATCTTCACATTAAAATAAGTGGCTGTTCCCTTTTGTCTTCTGTTTGCCCCTAGTTGAGTACTTGCATGCTGGCTGATATCTCCCATGCAGATGGGATAGTTCCCTTTCAGAGTCTGCAGGCTCAGTTTCAGTTGAGAGGTACAGAGTTGTTCAGGTACCTCCAGATTAGAGGTGTGGTGGCTGCCTTTTTGGGTCCTAAGACTTGGCGCCTGATGCAGTTAGATGGGGTAGTTTTCCTCCTGTTCCTTTCTATGCAGCCTTGCTCAGTGTCTGTGCTTTACAAGGATTTTCAGTCCATAGACCCCGATCTCCTTACTGGGATTTGTTAATACTGGGTCCACACACTCCAACTGCCAAATGATAAGGATTATTGGAGGTTCCTTGGAGAAATTTATATAGAATTGTAAAGCAGGATCAGCTCCAATTAGTACAGTTTAACATCATGCATGATTTGTACTTTACCTCACTAAAGTTGTACAGGATGGGAAAATTACTTTCACCTTTGTGCACTCAGTGCTGAGAGGTCCTTGGTTCCCTTTATCATATGTTATGGGAGTGTGTCAAGATTCAGCCTTTTTTGCATTCCATCCAGTGAGCCCTGGGCCCCCTTTTGGGACTGGATGACCTTTTCATCCCCGTGAGTTGTTTATTGGCTATTTTTCCTCCTGGCACCCCTAATGTTAAGAAAGCCCATCTGTCTTTTGTGGCTGCCAAGGCTAAGCTCGTAATGTTATGACATTTGAAGGATGATGCTCCTCTACCTTCTTAGAGGGGCACTGTGAGATCCTGTTGGCTGTCCAGTTGGAGAAACACATAGCATCAATGCGAAAGAGACCTCAGCTTTTTTCCTCACACCTAGGAGTCACTCTATACTTTATTGTCTCTCTGGGGCTCCCAGGGCTCTTCCTGACCTCACTCTAGCGCTTCGGCCTTTTGCCCCTTATGATCTTGGAAGGCGCCTATTCTGTTTTGAGGATTTGTAGCTTGGTAGGGTCACAGATGAAAGGGAAGGGGTGGTAGTGGGCGGCGAGCAGTGTTTTTCATTATTGGTTTTACCTCACTTCAACCTTTTCATGTACACATTAGACCATGTTCTGTATTGGGTGTTTGATTTTTTTTTTGTTCTGTTCTGTGGTAGAAAAATTCTAATAAAGTATACTAAACTAAAAAAAAATAAACTAAATGCAGTTTTAGTCTGAGAGTGCTTTTTTATGTTGATTGCGCACATGCGCAAGAAACATGTTGCGACAGTTTTGTACAGAAGCAGGTTGTGGAGGCACGGCACTGTTGTGGCCAATGCCCCCACAGCCTGCAGAGGCTTGCCCCGGTTCCCCCAATGCCACGGCATGCTGCTGCTGACACTAGTTCAGCCAGCGTGCCACAACTTTCTAAAAAAACAGCCGCTGCAATCAGGGGCTGCCTCGTCAGTGCAGCATCAGTCATCCGCTGCAATGAGGGAGCGACTCGTCATTGCAGGGCGGGATGTAAACCCCTGAGATTGTTTGTGAACATGGCGGTGGCTTGCCGCCGTGTTCATAAACAATATAACCATCCCCCCACCATGTTTAGTTGCGGCCAGAGGCCCCAATCCCGTCGGCATTCTCCAGTTTTGTTCCTGCTGACGGGTGCCCAATCCCGTCGGCTGTAGTGAGTCCTTGTTTGTTTTGTTGCCGATGGGGGAGCCCACTCCCCATCGGCATTCTATAACCCCATTCTGTTCTTGCCGATGAGGTGCCCAATCCCTGTCGGCTGTAGTGCCCCATTTGTTTTGTTGCCGGCCAGAGGCCCACTCCTATCGGCATTCTATCACCTTTTTGTTTCCTGCCGATGGGGTGCCCAATACCCCCGCCCCACCCCTGCTGCCATCAAAGAAGAAAGCCTCTGCTGGCACACTGTAGCAATCACCTGCACTATTTGTTTATTGTGCTATTATTTGTGAAGACCTTATTAAAGTTTGAGTGTTTTTTCACTTTAAAACGCTCCCTTTTTGGTTTTTTGGTCCTCACTATGATTCTCATTTAAACATTTGTTTAGTGCTAAAGGTTTTTTGCACTCTCGAACTTCGGAAATTTGTTCGGTATTTGGGCTGGCCGCCCTTCTGAAAGCTGCATGGTTACTCATGGGACTATCATTCGTGGTGCTTTCATTTGGATTTCCAGTGTGCAGAGGCCCCTGCAAAGTAAAAAGCGGTCCAGCGATGTCCGTTTTTTCCCCTGGAAACAGGAAACTGTCCCTTGGCGCTCGCCCTGCCTCCCACCGCACCCACCCACTGCATGCCCTGCCTCCCACCCCCCACCCATACTTCTTAGGAGCTCGTGCGATGATCTTTGGTGGACCAGGAACCGTCTGCACTCTTCAAAGCTGACCATGAACTGTGAAATGCCGGTAAGCTGTATAATGTAATACATAGGCGTTTTTCAACTTTACTGCATATCTCAGGCATTTTGGGGAATTTTTTCACCAAATTTTCAACATGGGGTTTTTGGGACCCCTCCTCATGAATTCTTGAACTGTCATGGCGTTAATGGGCCCGGAAAGGTGATTTCACAGTCACTGCACGGAATCACCTTTCGGGACTGGTTAACAAAATGACAGTGCCAGTGTTCATGGTGGGCCTCTCAAAAAGCCTATTTTGCAAATTTAGTGGGCATCAAAAATTGACTATTTCTGGCGTGCTCTGCGCGTTACTCACATGCGCTCATAACTCGATGAATTTGCAATATTTTCACGACAGATTTGCAACATTGCCATTTTGTCACATCTACTTATGAACAGTACAGCTGTCATTTTTCCTATCCTGGCTGAAATGTATTTTCGCACTTCTGACGCAGAATAGAGCAGCCACTGTGGGAAATCACTGTCTGGGTCAGATTAAGAAAATGAGAGTGATACTGTTCATGAGCAGAGGTCCTAAAATGCCTATGTTGAAAATTTAGTGATAATACCCCATCGAATGACTGACTGTGTTACAAGTGTGCTTTGCACACTTTCCACGCACCCTTGTAACTTTGCAGATTTGTAATATTGTCACGCCACATTTTCACCAGTGGAATTTTTCCACACCTCCTTATGAGCAGCACAGCTGTCATTTTCCACATCCTGACCAAAATGTGTTTTCACAGTTCCGGCGCAGAATAACACAGTCACTGTGGGAAATCACTGATCGGGACAGATTAAGACAAGCATTTGTCAATGCCGAATGTTCGCTTGCAGGTATTTACAGTGGTATTTGGCATTTGGACATGGCTTAAAAAAATCAGTGACAAAGAAGTACAAGCATTTGTCAATGCCGAATGTTGCTTGCTTCTATGTGCTGTTTAGATATCTGGAAGTCATTGGAGTGCAAATATTGAAAATTTGCGAACTTACAGTGTCGCGTAGGAACTATAGCCTTGCGCTTGTAAAACAGTCATTTTAGAATTTTCACCAAATTTTCAACATAGCCATTTTAAGACCTCTGCTAATGAACAGTGTCACTGTGATTTTCTTAATGTGTCCCATACATTGATTTCGCACACCGACTGCGTCATTGTGTGCTACATGGGCGGAAACACGTTTTGGGCAGGATGTGAAAAATGACAGCTCTACTGCTCATAAGGAAGTGTGGTAAAATGGCAATGTTGAAAATCTGGGTGAAAATATTGAAAATTCGCAAATACGGCGTGCGTAGGAACTGCTCAGCGTACGCTAGTAAAACAGTCATTTTAGGAATTGTTTCACCAAATTTTCAACATAGCCATTTTAAGACCTCTGCTCATGAACAGTGTCACTGTGATTTTCTTAATGTCCATGCATTGGATTTATACCGACTGCGCCATTGTGGCTACATGAGGCGGGAAACACGTTTTAGGCAGGATGTGAAAATGACAACTATACTGCTCTAAGGAGGTGTGGTAAAATGGCAATGTTGAAAATCTGGAGTGAAAATATTGAAAATTTGTGAACTTACGAGCCTGCGTAGGAACTGCACAATGCACGCTCATAAAACAGTCATTTTTTTGAATTTTTGCACCAAATTTTCAACATGGGGTTTTTGGGACCCCTTCTCATGAATCATGTCACTGTCATGGTGTTATTTGGGCCTGAAGGGTGATTTCATGCAGTGACTGTGCAGTGACTGCGAAATCACCCTTCGGGCCTGAATAACACCATGACAGTGACATCATTCATGAGAAGGGGTCCCAAAACCCCATGTTGAAAATTTGGTGCAAAAATTCAAAAATGCCTGAGATATGCAATAAGTTGAAAACCCCATCTGGCCATTATACAGCTTACCGTCATTTCCTCGATTCGCGGCTTTGAAGGTGCAAGTGTTCCCGGTCCTGAATCGTCACGCCGAGCTGCGGGTAAGTATGGGGTGAGGGGTGTGAGAGAGGCAGGTGCGCAGTGGGTGGGCGGGGGTTGTGGGAGGGGCTGGGAGAAGTGCCTTGGGACCGTTTTAATTTACAGGTTTTAAAAAAAAGACTACATGGGATGTTTGCCATGCTGGGGTGGAGCTCCCAGCGTGGCAGAAGGATGGCTGGGGGGCTGTGGAGCCGGCGAAGTTAGGCACCCCATCGCAAAAATGGCTGAGGCGTTGCCACGCTGGGGTGGGCTCCCAGCATGGCAGCAAAGATTTGGGGGGGGCGTGATGCAGTGCAAGCAGGCAGTGGTGGTTTTCTTTGAAGAGACGACCACCGCTGTCATACACAGCACTGCGTCCGATTGGTGCAGGACTGCCACGCCTGCTCAATGGAGCAGGGGAATGCAGAGGAGGGGCACACCTCCAAAGTGTCCCATTCTCCCAAGACGTTCCTTGCTCATGTGCACAAGCGAATGTAAAAATGACAGTGGCACTGTTCATGAGCAGAGGTCCTAAAATGCCTATGCTGAAAATCGGGTGATGAAACTCCATGACATGACTGTGTTACAAGCGTACATTGACCTGTTTCCACACACCCTTGTAACTTCACAATTTTGTGATATTTTCACCCCACATTTTCAACAGTGGCATTTTTCCACACCTCCTTATGAACAGTACAGCTGCCATGTTTCACATCGTGGCTACAATGTGGTTTTGCACTCCTGCCACAGAATAGCACGGTCACTGTGGGAAATCACTATGTGGGACACATTAAGATCGAACGAGTGAGAGGGGGGAGTGACCGCACTCAACTGAGCTCTGTCGGGACTGCTACAGATTTGTTTGTGGGCAGAGAAAGGGCCCAACGCAAGAGCCCAGTACAAAAGGGCAGCCTGAAGCACTGGGAGAAACAGAACGAGAGAGTGAGTGAGGGAGGGGGAGTGAGCGAACTCACCGGAGCTCTTTCAGGACTGCTGCAGATTTCTTTGTGGGCAGAAAAAAGCATCAATGCAGGCAGGGCCCAGCACAAAGGCCAGCCTGCAGCGGTGGGAGAAACAGTACGAGCGAGTGAGACACGGGGACTGAGTGAGCTCAACAGAGCTCTGTCAGGACTGCTGTGGATTTCTTTGTGGGCAGAAAAAGGTGCCAATGCAGGCAGGAGTCCCGTACAAAAGGGCCGCTTGCAGAGCCAGGACAAACAGACTGAGCATGTGAGAGAGGGAGGCTGAGCGACCTCAACACAGCTCTGTCAGGACAGCTGTGGATTTGTTTGTGGGCAGAGAAAGGGCGCAACATAAGTGCCCAGTACAAAAGGGCAGCCTGCAGCACTGGGAGAAACAGAACGAGACAGCGAGTGATGGAGGGGGAGCCAGCGAATTCACCGGAACTCTTTCAGGACTGCTGTGGATTTCCTTGTGGGCAGAAGATGGCATCAATGCAGGCAGGGACCCAGTAGAAAAGGCCAGCCTGCAGCAGTGGGAAAAACAGTACGAGCAACTGAGACGGGGGACTGAGTGAGCTCAACGGAGCTCTGTCAGGACTGCTGTGGATTTCTTTGTGGGCAGAAAAAGGCACCAATGCAGGCAGGAGTCCCATACAAAAGGGCCGCTTGCAGAGCCAGGACAAACAGAAAGAGCATGTGAGACAGGGAGACTGAGCGACCTCAACAGAGCTCTGTCGGGACAGCTGCGGATTTGTTTGTGGGCAGACAAAGGTGCCAGTGCATGCAGGGGCCCAGTACAAATGGGCAGCCTCCATTGGTGGGGAAACCAGAATGAGCGAGTGACAGAGGGGGAGTGAGCGAGCTCAACAGAGCTGTATTGTAAGTGCTGCAAATTTCTTTGTGAGCAGAAGAAGGTGGTAATGCAGGCAGGAGTCCAATGAAAAAGGTCAGTCTGCAGTGCCAGCAGAAATGGAATGATTGAGTGAGAGAAGGGCAGTGCGTGAGCGAGCTAAACGGAGCTTTGTCGGGACTGCTGCAGATGTCTTTGTGGGCAGACAAAGGTGCCAACAAAGGCAGGGGCCCAGTACAAAAGGGCAACCTACAGCGCCAGGACAGACAGAAAGAGTGAGTGACACAGGGGGAGTGTGCGACCTTAACGGATCTCTGTCATGACTGCTGCGGATTTCTTTGTTGGCAGGAAAAGGTGCCAATGCAGGTAGGAGCCCAGTACAAAAGGAACGAGTGAGTGAGAGAGGGGGAGTCAGCAGGCTCAACAGACCTGTGTCGGGACTGCTGCAGATTTCTTTGTGGGCAGAAAAAGCCCCCAACAGAGGCAGGAGCCCAGTACAAAAGGGCAGCCTGCAGCACCAAGAGAAACAGAATGCACGAGTGAGAGAGGGGGAGTGAGCCACCTCAACGGAGTTCTGTCGGGGCAGCTGCAGAACTCTTAGTGGGCAGAACAAGGTGCCAATGCAGGCAGGAGCCCAGTACAAAACAGCAGCCTGCAGCACCGGACGAAACAGACTGAGTGACTGACAGAGGGCCAGTGAGCGTGGTCAACACACCAACGCAATCAACATTCGGCGTTGACAAATGCTTGTTTTCTTTGGACTGGACTCTGGAGATGCCCCTGGCTTCAAAGCCTGAGGTATCTTCTTCTCCATCAGTGGTGTTGCTGTACTGTCAATCCAGATTCCTCCAGGTGGCAGCCATGCAGTGAGATGGATGCTCTCCCCCCCAGCCCCAAGGAACCTATGTCCATTCCCAAACTTGACTCACTGGTGCAGCAGGTGCTAGCTCAAATGCAGGGCTACTCGTTCAGCTTTGTGGGGGGGATTTGAAGGACTTATTTGACATTAATGTTTTTGTTTTACTGAGTGCTGCTGATATACAGGGCACACAAATCCATTTTTATTTTCATTTTGCCTCTGCAGCAGAAGCCGGGCAGAATGAAGTTAACAGATTGGGAAAGGGGCAGTGTAGAGTTTGGAAGGATTTGTTTGACCGATGATTTTTTTACTGTCTGCTGGTGGAGCAGGATGGGGTATTAAGATCCATAACTACTGTTTTAAATTTTTTTTTTTTTTTTGCCTGAGTGAAAGCTAGAGGTGTGTTTAATTTATACAAGCCATGGAATACCTCGAATACCAGGTGCATTCGATGAATACCTACTGTAAATACTAGAGTGTATTCAAATTATTTGATAGATGACATTTGGCAGGACTTTGAGATCTCACATGATCCGTCTAGCCAATCACAGGTTGCTTGAGAACTTTCCAAAGCTTAGCCACGTGGCCTGCAATACCTGCACTGAATGCCAGTCTGCAGAGACACATTCCAGCTGAGAGGTTGTGCTTTGCTGCTGTTACTCTAAAACTTGTGCATTTCTGAAGCTATTCCTTACTGAATAGTATTCTTAAAGAATACTTTGCTTGTGCAGTCAGTGTGTCTGGTACTACTGATACTGCCTGTCACTCTTAGCTGAGCAACTGATAGTTGTTTTTTTTTTTTTTTTTATAAGAAGGCAGCTGAATTTAATGAAAGGTTTTACTGTAGCTGCTGGCCTGATGCTGCAGCATTAAAACCTATACTAATGGCTCCCTTTGCAAAAAATAAATATACGCCCTATTTTCCACAGATTTAGTTGACTGTCTGTTTAAGACAGTCTTTGGTTGTGTACATCATCTGACATCTGCCAGCAGTTTTGCTGTACTTGTACTCATTCTGTAGCTGTTGAGTACCTCCAGCAGCTAAATGTATTATACAAGTGCAGTCTCACCTGTATATTAGAGTTGAGTAAGCATTCTAATGTTAGACCCAGATTTATGTACCTTAATAACTCTGCCCCTGTCCAATTAATTTACTTTATATTTGTCAGGCACAGAGTTCATTCCATGATATCTTGATCCTGAAAATGTTGTGGTAATCAGTCCACTGGGGGTTTTATTCTTATTTTATTTGTTGAAATGCTTCACCAGGAAGGCACACTAAACAACAAGTTGCTCATCTCTCAGTGTGACCTGGGGGAAGGGGTACAATTGGATAAATAATTAGACATACAGTTTAACATTTAACATACCTGAGAAATGAAACATTCAATTACATTTGTAATAAGACATACAGTTAAAAAATGTTTTAAATAATCATACAGTCACATTTGTGACATAACATACAATTAAATATATCATACCTGTGGAATATGCATGTAATTACATGTGGCATATCTGAGAAACATAGTACAGTAATGTAATGTAGCCTTGGAGCCAACTCCTTGCAGGAATGGATCATGGTTATGAGGCAGATTATTTAGCAATTATTGAATGAATGAGATCCAGTGGGGGGACATCAAGGAGGGTAGAGGGGTAGACAGGGGAAACCAACTGGGGGAAGGAGAGGATAAAGATGGGGGGAACACTGCCGGAGAAAAGTGTTAAAAAAAAAAAACTGTTGTGATGGGCAATTTAACAGAGGGCTAGTGCAATCTGGGAGCACCTCAGACAGAACAAAAAGTGCAGATTATTAGCTCAAGTGAACTGATTTCTTTGATTAAGTGCAGGGAGGTACAGAGGGGGGCAGGAGAGAGGTGGGGTAAGGGATAGGGAAGGGAAGGAAAGGACGAATCAAACCTGGAACTGGCCCCTTCAGAGTGCGGAGATTGCTGCCAGTGGTGGAATGAGGTGAGGACTTAGAATAAGGGGCAGGAGTAGGCAAGGACAAGTTGGGTAGAGATAGTAGAGGGGATGGTAAAGGGAAGGAGGAGGAAGAGGGTGGAGAAACTTGCCTAATATTAGCCCTCTTGAGGATGTTGAGAACCCTGCTAGAGAACAGAGTCAGGCAAGGATGAGTTAGGTAGACAGGATAGAGGGGAAGGGGAAGGGAAGGAAGGAAGAATCATTTTCCAGTGCTGGACCCCTCCTGGATGCTGAAATTCTTGCCGGGGGGGCAGAACTGGTGAGGACAAGTTGGGAAGAGGAGGGAAAGAAGAAGCTTTCCTAAGACTAGGCCACTCCAGGATGCTGAGAATGATGCCAGAGCACAGAATCAGGTGCGGACTAGTTAGGTGAAAAGGATATGGGGTGGGGGAGAGAAGGAAGAGTAATTGCCCAGTGCTGAGCCCCTCCAGGATGCAGAGAACCCTGCCAGGAGATAGAATTAGGTGAAGACAAGCTGGGCAGAGGGAATGGGGGGGTAGAATAGGAAAGGAAAAAAGAATAATAACTTTTATCATATTAATAATAATAATAATCTTTATTTTTAAAGCGCCTTTCAAAAGACAAGGAGCTGTACAGTAATAAACATATAAAATCAATAAAACACAGAGCAATATAGCAAAATAACAGAATAAATAAATATCTAAAATAGCTAAACTATTCAATCTGGGTAGGCACAAAGCCACAGATGTGTCTTCAATGCTTTCTTGAAGCTCTACACAGTTGTGCATTCATGTATCTGATGGGTAGAGAATTCCACAAGGATGGGGCCACATACATAAATGCTCAGGCCCCTGATGTCTTAAGGCTTACCCTGGGAATCTCTAGCAACCCCTTGTCAGCTGAGCGGAGTGGTTGCCCAGGGCAGTAGGGGCACAGGAGCTCTTGCAGATAGTCTGGGCCCAGTCCGTGCAGGGCCTTAAAGGTCAGAAACCTGACCTTGAAGGTGATCCACCACTAAATCAGCAGCCAGTGCAGTTCACACGGCACTGACGTGATGCGACTTGAATGAGGAGTCCCCATCAACAACCATGTCACAGTGTTCTGCACTAGCTGCAAGTGGTTATATCAATCCCCGGAAGCCCTTGGTATAGGAATTTGCAGTAGTCAAGGTGCAAGGTCACAAAGGCGTGGATCATCGTTGGAAGGTCACCGGATGGAACAAGGTGCTTAACCCTAGCGATGTTCCTCAGATGGTAAAAAGAGGACTTGACAACTGCTAACACCTGCGAATGTAGTGTCAGCCCGTCATAAAGAATCACCCCCAGGTTTCACACCCGTTCAGATGAAGGAAGATGGGTACCTCCGAGACAGAGTCCGGTGAGTTGTCCAGCCCCCAACCTCTCTGTCCAGCAACCCGGATCCAGTACCATCACCTCAGTCTTTTCAGTGAAGGAGGGAGGGAGGGAAGAAACTTACCTGAGAGTAGACATCGCCAGGGTGCTTAGAATACTGACAGAGGGCAGATTTAGGCAAGGAAAAGTTGGATAGAAAGGAAAGTTGGGGAAGGGAAGGGGAAGGAGGAGGCTTGCCTAGTGCTAGAAACCTCCAGGATGCTGAGAACCCTGCCAGAGGACAAAACTAAGCAGGGGCAAGTTGGTAATGAGAAAAAAGATTAGGGATAGGAATGCGAAGGTAAGCAGTGATGGGAGAGGAGAGTGTGCTGAGAAGTAGGCTCGGGGGAAGAAGGTTTAATAGGGGATGTGAGTCATGGAGAGGAGCAGAGGCATAGGAGGATTAAAGCAGGAGCTGTTAGATGAAAGATAGTTATGTAAGGCAGAAGCAAGGGAGTAGGAGTAGGAGGAGTGCAGTATTTGGGGGGGAGTTCCAGATTTGTGGGAAATGATGGGTAAAGCCTGACTGACCAATGAGAGTGGTTCGACTGGGGACCAACAAAGTGCGAGTGTTAGAGGATCGAAGGGAGTGGGAGGGGGAGGAGGGCAATAGAGTGAGCATGAGAGATAGGAGAGAAGTTATAACCAAAATTTTGAAGTGAGTTTGGCACAATGAGCGAGGTGCCTGTTGGCAAGTGGGGGAAGGGGCAGGACATGGTAGAGGTCACAGTGATGAGTGTGTGATGGAGCATCAAGAGCAAATCGACAGAAGGAGTTAAAGAGAGTGTCCAATCTGGTTAGGGAGGATTTGGGAGCAGCACCATAGATTAAATCACAATAGTTGAAAATGGGGATGATCATCTTCTGGACTAGTTCACACCGCACTATAGGAGAGATGCAACTACTATTCCTGAATAAGACTCCAAGCTTGGGGTGCAATTTTTACAGGATGGTGTCAATGAGGCCAGAGAAGTTGAGGTGTTAGTCCAACCAAACCCCAAGGTATCTGAATGAGGAGGTATCCTCTAGGATTGTCCCATCAAGGGTATGGAAAGTCAGGAAAGGGTGGAGCCTGGAGAGTCTCTTCCTAGTGCCAAAGGTCATGGAGATGGTCTTTTTTGCATTTAGGAATAGCTGATGTGAGGCAAACCATAGCTGAATCTGGTGGAAGTCATGCTGAAGGGTGGTTGCTACATATACGGGGCATTTGCTAGAGGAGAACAGGATGGTGTCATCGGCATACATATGGCTGGGGGGGAGCATAACGAGGGCAAGTCATTTAGGAAGATGGAGAAGTGAATGGGTCCAAGTACTGAGCCCTGTGGGACTCCTCTGGAAATAGGGAAAGGAGGAGAGATTGTATCCTGGATCTTGATTGATTGTGTTCTGCCTGAGAGGTAAGCTCTAAACCAGTTTTAGGCAGAAGTAGACAGCTCAGCAGCTGTAAGGGAGTCAAGAAGTAGGGCATGGGAGACTGTGTCGAAAGCCTTGGTGAGGTTGACAAAGATGGCAGAGGTAATGAGGCCATTATCCATCCCAGTGAGGATGGAGTCAGTGAGCTTAAGTTGGGAGGTGGTAGTGGAGTGGTTCTTCAGAAAAACAGATCAGAATGAGGTGAAAAAGGCAGAGTTATTGAGGAAGAGATTAATTGAGAGAGGACCAGGTGTTTTTGGAGTTTAACAAGGGCAGGGAGGAGGGATTGGGTGAAAATTTGCAGGGTAAGAGAGATCACCACCCTTTGGAGAGGGAGGACCACCACATGTTTCCAGGATGGAGGGACAGATGAGGACAAGAAGGAAATATTTAGGATTAAGGAGAGAGGGTAAGTTATAGCAGAAGCTGAAATGTAGAGGAGTTTAGGGTCGAGGTCATCTGGCGATGAGTCTTTGGAAGGATTAAGAGAAAGAGAAGGGCCATTAGTGTTTCTTCTGGGGAGACAGCAGAAAAGGAGACAGAAGGGTTGGCATGGAGAGGTTGAGTGCAGGGTGTGGGAGGATGAGGAGTGGGAAGGTTAGAGGGGAGGGACTTTAGAAGTGCTGTGACACAGAAGGTATAATAGGAGTTAAACTCTTGAGCCACTGCACATGGTTTGGAGACCAATGAGTTGTTTATTTTAAGCACAGGGGGAGGCAGATGTGAAGGGAGGGAGAATAGAGTGTGCTCCACTTTGCAGAATTTGGGGAGGGAATTGATGTTTTTGAGAAAAGATGATTTAAAATATTCAGACTTGGCAAGTCTGGTAGCTTTTCTGCAGGCATTTCTTAACATGCAATACGTGGCATAGTCTGGAAGAAGCTGGGAGGCCTTATGTTTCTGCCAAGCTTTGTCTCGCTCCCTGAGACAGCTCAGTAACTCAGGGGAGAGCCAGGGATGATGGTTGCCATGAACTCTAGTGCATTTGAGTGGAGCGTGGGAGTTCTGTGTAGTTAGAAATGTATCTTTAAAATAAGCGATGTCTTGGTCAGTGGAAGGGACAAAGGTAATAGGGGAACAATAGGAGCTGGCTAGTTTATTAAGAAGGGGATTAAGGTTTAAGGAGCTGAAGGAGCAGAGCTGCAGAATTTTGTTAGGCGGTTTTGGTCTATGGACTTTCCTGACTATGAAGATTGGGTGATGATCACTGAGGGCATCCGGGAGGATGCCTGATTTAATGACTCAGTGAGGGCGAGAGATGAGGCCCCAGTCTATCAGGGAGTGGTACAGGGTTTTATGATTTAGGCGGGTGGGTTCCAGGATGAGTTGGGAGAGACTGAGGGCCGTGATGTCATTTTGTGTCTTGGCAGTTGTTGGTGATATCCAGTTTTGGTTTATATCACCCAGGATGTATAGCTTGCCTTTATGTGAAAGGGGGGTTATGGAGGTAATGAGATCCAAAGCATCGAATGCCTTGGAGTTAGGTTGGCAGTAGATGCCTGCTATGATGATAGAGGAGGAAAAGGGCAAGATAATGTTTACTACAAGTGCTTCATAGGTGGAGGGTAATGAGGATGATAGAATGGTTGTGAATTGAAGTGAGGACAGGATATACATGGCTACTCTGCCACCCCTGCCAGTCCTATCTTACCTGATTAAGGAATAACCTGGGATATTAATGGCAAGATCAGGTATTTTAGTGTTTAGCTAAGTTTCCATTAAAATTAGTATATCAGGTATGAGGGAGATTACCATAGGATGTAACAGGTAAATTTTTGAGATGAGACTGCAGATGTTTAAGTGGAGGATTTTCAGGCCCTTGGGGAGAGCAGAAAGGGTGGGAGAAGTTAGTTCATTAGTGGAAGGATTGCAACTGACAGAGGTGGGTACAGTGGGATGAGGATTGGGATGAACATTTCCTGATGCGAGTAAGAGGAGTGCTATTATGAGTGAGTGGAGTTTGGGGCATTTGTGATGGGCAAAGGATTTTGGAAGTATTTGTGGGGGTTGGGGCTAGGTGAGATGAAAATAAGGCGGTGAAGGAAAGCTAGGTGGCTAGGGGCTTAAACTAGAGTAGCAGGGGCAGGTGAGGGAAGTGAGACCAGAGCATTTGAGGGGGTATAGGAGTTATGGCAAGGATAAAGGTAGGGGATAGGAGACCGGAGGGGAAAGGTGAGGAAGGTTTATTGGGCTGAGGAGAGTGTGGAGCCGAGGTAGAAAAAAATTGAAGAATTAGAAGGTGGGAAAGTGGTGAAGGAAGGGTGGGCATATTGTATGGATTGGGGGAGCAAGAATAGATCAGGGTATATTAATCAGCAGAAGGGAGTAGATACTGTAAGTGGCACAGGAAAAAGTAAAGTGACTGTGAGTAGCAGTGGACAGTAACAGTTGCCAGCAGCTGCATGTTAATTGAGTTGCTGCCTTCTAGTGGCTTTGCAGTACAATTTACAAATGGGAAAGTAGACACTAAAAAACAAAACAAAACAAAACAAATATCTCTAAACAAATGATAAAGCCGCCTGTCCTGTAGATATGCTTCAAAATAATTAAACCAGGTAAATCAGATATAAAACAAGCTAAGGAGGTTCACAAAAATCAGAGGAGGAACACAAGCAAAAAGTCGCCAAGTTCAGAATGGGCTGAAAGAAAAGAGGGCTGTAGGGTCTAGCACAGTCAGTGAGGTCTGGGTTCAGTGCAGTGTCTTTTGTGAGTGGAGAAGATGGCAGGAGCTCCAAGCAGCACAGGGCAGGGTTCCAATGCTTCTTTTGTGAGTGGAGAAGATGGCAGGAGCTCCAAGCAGCACAGGGCAGGGTTCCAATGCTTCTTGTGTGAGTGCAGAAGATGGCAGGAGCTCCAAGCGGCACAGGGCAGGGTTCCAATGCTTCTTGTGTGAGTGCAGAAGATGGCAGGAGCTCCAAGCAGTACAGAGTGGGGTTCCAATGCTTCTTTTGTGAGTGGAGAAAATGGGAGGAGCTCCAAGTGACACAGAGTGGGGTTCTGATGCTTCTTTTGTGAGTGGAGAAGATGGCAGGAGCTCCAAGTGGCACAGGGTGGGGCGCAAAATTATTGAGGTGCAAAATCATAGAACTGGCCAAAATTAAGACTATTTTTAGTCCACCCATCACAAAAACTGGGAAGATTTCAAACCTAAACCTTACAGTTTTTTATAGACTTTGCCTGGAGGTGTGTGCTTTTGTGCTTTTTATGTCCCAAACGTGCCCTGTTATTGAGAAAATTTGGGATAACTGCATGCATGCTCAATTCAAAAACTGAAATTATAACAATAAATAATTTTGCTAAATGCAATTGAATGATGAAAATGCATGTGTGTTGGGGGGGCAGGGCTATAGGCATCATCATGAGGTGATGCCTCATACTATAAACAGCATCTATCTGTTTCAGTGGCAAATGTGATTGTTCCTTGGGGGTGCAGCTATGATGTCAGAATGTAGCCCTGTCCCTGCTAAATGTGGTTGCAAGATGATGTTTTTTCTCCAGTGGCCATTGCTGCATCCAGGTAAATGGAGATTTTCCCATTGCAGACTCTGGGATATACAATCCCCCATGCCAGCTAAATCTAACTATTACATTTCTTCAACACTGGGGTGCACACCCCCAGTGCTGGTTAAGACCGCTCCTGTTCATGTTTTTTACCACCCACCTATCACATGAGCAACCCAACACTGGGCTGCCCAATCCCCGATGATGACTCAGATCACCATCTCCCCTGCAACAGAGTGCACCATAGGGAGTACCCACCCCCAATACTGCAAAAACATCAAGCTGACAACAGGGTGCCCAATTATCAATGTCAGTACCTGTAAAAGTAAAGCGGTTCCTCTACAACATTTTTTCACCCTGAAATAAAGAAAACCATCCATCAATGTCTGCTGCACCACCAGTCCCGATTCCCCTCCCTCAACCACCCTGACCCCTAACTCAGTACCATGCACCCCACACCCCTCCATATCCCTTACATACCTAATGGGACCCAACACCACAATTCTTTCTAGACCAGAGAACTTCCTCTTCATTCAACACCTGAGCATGAATTGATGAATTAAGGTAAGGACAGTTAATGTATTTCAATGTGTTTTGAACTTTTACTCACAACTTGGTAATTGTTTAATGTTTTTCCCCCTAAATTTTCAACATGGCCTTTTTGGGATCCCACCTCATGAACAATGTATAGTAGGTGATATATTTTCAAATCTGACCTGAATGGTGATTTCAAAGTCACTCTGCAAAATCACTTTTCAGGAGGAATTTGAAAATTTTCAACTACCAATTCATGAAGTGAGGTCACAAGAATTTTGGGGCAAATATTAAAAAATAACAAGTTGTGAAGTTATATTGAAATTAATCAACACTCATTCATAACTCTGGTCTTTCTCAATATTTTGATACCAAATTTTAAACATAGCCATGTTTACACACCACTTCATGAGCACGAAAGGTGTCATTTTTCAAATCCTGGTCAAAATGTGTTTTTGCACCTGTTTCTTATAAATGACCCCTGTCTGTGTTGACACAGGCCCAGATATTCAAAGGGGTTGCACTTGGCACAACCGAGTTGCACCAGCACAACCCCAGTAATGGACCCCGGGGTGATATTCAAAAGCAGGACTTGCACAGTGCAAGTCCCGATAAGCTGAGGTGCATTGGTAATGTATGCAGCGCATCTGAAGGAGGCATGCCCATGCAGATGCAGCATATCCCCAATATTCAGCCTGGGATGTGCAGTGCATCTGCTGGCACAACCCCTAGATGAGCCACATACTGGGGCACAAAGTTGAGCCAGAAAAAATAGGCTCAAATACTGGCCACCCACAGGAAGGCTGCTGTATTGCTGGGTGCAACACAGCAACCACCAGTCGTGGGTGCCCACCCACCCACCACCCAGAACACCATCCACAAGCACCCATATGGTCCCTGGTAGTCTAGTGGTAACCCCCTCCTCCGTAGCCACAGTCGCTGGTAGTCATACATGACCACACTCCCTGATGGTCTAGTGGTACCCCCCTCCTGCCCCATAGCCACGATCACCATGCAATAAATATATACCCATTCCCTGGTAGACTAGTGGCACCCCTCCCAACCCATAGCCATGATCGTTAAAAATTACTGATGTCACTAGCTTTGGTGATTCAGTGGTACCCCCCACCCAGCTCATATGGTAAGCTGTCATTCGGCAACAGCGGGGCAGTATGCGGGTGAGTAGCAGCTGCCAGCCGATGACGGGTGGGGAGCCTGTGGGCAGGGGGTCCTGTGAGGGTGGGAGGTTCCACTGGACCACCAGGGATATATGTCCTTATGAATTACTGGTGATCAGTGCATTGGTAGGGGTGGGGGTTACCTCTAGTTTAAGAGGGCTAGTGACATCAGTCATTTTCGGCAATCATAGCTACGGAGTGGGAGGGGGTACCACTAAACTACCAGGTAATGGGTATATATTTATGGTATGGCGATCATAGCTATGGGGTGGGGGGTACCAGTAAACCATCAGGGAGTATGGTCATGTATCATTACCCATGATCGCGGCTATGAGGGGTACCAGTAGATCACCAGGGATTCTGTCAACTTGTTTAATGGTGATCATGGCTACATGGTGGAGGGTTGCCCCACGACCCCCTCTGTCTGTACCACATGCTATGCAGGGCACCAGGTGCATCTTTCCGGGCTGTCCTGCTCAGCTTATGCAAATGGGGCCATAATGACTTGCAAATGGCTCCATTTGCACCTTGCATTCATTATGACCCCATTTGCATGTCTAAGTCTAATTATCTCGGAAATGCACCCATGACTACAGTTGCACTTGAGCATTCCCAGTCCTACCTGTCTGGGGAATACGCCAGTGCATTGTATATGCTCCATGCACATACTGTGCTATATTCAAAGGTGATGTGCCAGGGCACATCACCTTTGAATATCTCCCTGTCTGGCTACGGTGCACTTTGGTTGTGCTGTGCCTCCACTTGCGCCATTGCCTGGCGCAGTCTGAATATCTGGGCTATAGTATTTTTATATCACAAAAAAAATATGATGTAATGTTCTTTGCAGGTACTGCCATTGACCTTGTAAGGACAATGTTTTTTTCCCGTGCCAGTGACCTGAGTTTGGATATGAACTCAGTGAGTTAACTGAATGGTCTGAGACTGAGGGATGGTGCTGTTGCATGTGGCACTGGCCCCAGCCTGGGGTGGGAAAGAGCAGTATTCTGACACACAGATGATATCTTGTGGTGGGCCAGGTAGCCTTCCCTCACAAGAGGCCGACATGTGTGTTGAGTTTAATGGGCCCATGCACTACATCAGGACAAGAGGGATTGCTAACAAAATGGCAAAAAGAGTACCTGGCGGGCTGCAGGCTGGGTTGCTACTGGCTAAGCACCACCGACCGACCCTATTGCTGACAGCCAAACAGCCCTGTCACTCTCCAACTTAATAAATTAGTTTGCACCTTTGGTACCACCCCACAGATTCCTCCCCATGATGGGTATAGGAGTGGGAGGGATATCTCTCCCCCTTCAATGTCAGACAGTTTGTCAGTCCATTGCCCTGTCAGTGTTGCAGGGCATGCAAAAGGAAGTAGCTTCATCCTGCCTGATTGGTGGTTCATGAGTAGAAAAACTTGTACACCCCTCCAAGAGGAGAGGGGGCCCAGGAATACCAAATCTTATCCACATCCCCCATGCTGATCTCCACAAGTGACCCAGATCTGTTCCCAAACCTGGTTCACTGCCATGGTACTGGTATGTACTCTTGAGATCAACCCTCCTTAAATTCCCCCCCTAAAAACTACAATCTCGTTCCACCTGACACAGCTGATCTGTATTTTTGTTGCTCATGTGTCCCCATTTCCACGTTATCTCTATAGATCCAATGGAACTAGGAGCATGGCACAACATGGCACCAACCCCTGCACTGGAGGACGCTGACCACATAAATCAAATACTGTAAGTATTGTTTTATGTGTAAAGAACCTTTTTTGTCCCACTGAGTTACTGAATAGCTACAGATCCTTTGTCACCTTGTTACTAATCTTTATTTTACAGATACGCCTGTATGTTTATTGAAGCCACCCAACAAACATCCCAGACTCTTTAGGACTGAGGTAAGAAATAGTTAATACTTATGCTAGGATGATACAGTGTAATGGTGTGACTACAACAGGTATTTAGATATTGTTGTCTTTCACTTGTTAGCTTGCAGGGATACAAATGTAGTAATAAGCTTCAGTTTTCTACAGTGCTTCACTGATTTACACACCATTAGGGCACAGAGTTATCCTATTTACAAGGTGTTCCTGTTCAGATCTTACATTGAATTTTCAAAACTACGCATCAAAATCTAAATAATGTGCATAAAAGACAAAAGGACAAATAGAATTATAGAAAAACACAAACATCACGCAAAGCTTTACTTACATACACATTTAAAAGTACAGTTCACCTATAGCATTCATATCTGTAGCATAATTTGTGTTTCACTGCAGTGCTGAAGACCCTGGCTGAGACTAGTTCTGTCATCTGTAATTGTGGTACAGTATCTTTCCATACTCTCACAGCCTTGTATTGGAAAGACATTTTTCTGCACTGATTTATCAGTTTAGGAACTACCAATTCCCTAACACCTTTATTTCTCAAATAAAAACTATGATTTGGTTTGGTTAATTTTTTTGATTAAACACGAGGATTTGTTATTTTTTTTAAATTCTTTGCATCAGGGTTGCCCAGATCCATTTTCTCCATCTTTCCAAGGGTAACCATCACTCACAATCTTTAGTACATCTCACAGTGATGGGTGTTATAGTCACACTGGAGTACAAATCTAGCCAAGTTACAGATTATGTCCACCCCATGTTGTTGATGCTTATTTGCTTGGCCATCAATATCATTTCCATAATCAACAACTGGTAAAATTAATTGCTTGGCCACAGTCTGCCTTATTCCTCTCATCAAGCAATAGAATGTTTACCTTAATGCTCAAATTCTAGAGTTCATTCTCCTAGTTAAATCTTTCATATGTGGAATCAAGGACAAATGTTGATCAAAGATCATGCATAGTTATTTATAACTAGTAACTTGTGTTAATGTTTGGCTTTCAATCATTTTAATTTCCAGTTTACAAACTTCCTTTCTCTGTCTAGTTGAAGCAGCAATAAAAACTATGATTTGTATTTTCTTTGTGTTTAATATTAGCTTAGAGGACGGGAACCAGTGCTGCATTGCTAAAAAGTCCTGCTGCAATGTGTACTCAGCCTCTTTATAGTTGATCCCTTCTGCCACTAAAACAGCATCATCAGTGTATAGTCTAATACTCCAGTGGCTTATATGATTTGGTAATTCATTAAAATATATAAAGAATAATAATGGACCTAATATAGACCATTGAGGTATGCCACATTCTATAGAGAATATGCTTGATAATTTCTTTCTTCAGTGACCATCTGAGATCTACTTGAAAAATACGCAGCAAAGAAATACCTCTACTGTTCTGTTCATAAGAACATAAGAATGTGTCAGAAAAAGGGGACCATGTGATTCATCTAGTCTGTCCAGATTGCCTACCCCACTATTCTGTTCTTCTTCCTAGATTACAGCAGTATTTGTCCCGCGCTAGCTTAAAAGCAGTCTGTTTTGGCCTCCACAACCTCTGGTGGTAAGCTATTCCAAGGCTTCACCACCCTCTCTGTGAAGTAGAACTTATGAATGTTGGTTTTAAACTTACCTCCTGTTAGTCTCAAACTGTACCCCCTCATCCGTGTGGTCTCGTTTTTGTTAAAGTGGTTTTCTGCTTGTACCTTATTTATGTCTTTTATGTATTTGAAGGTTTCCATCATATCACAGAAACATAGAAACATAGACTTTGATGACAGATAAGGACTGCTTGGCCCACCTAGTCTGCCCATTTCCCTACCTAGAGGATAAGCTGCAGATCCTATTTAACCAACAGCCTATTTCTTCCTACCCCCACAAAAATTGCCTTATGTCTGTCCCATGCATTCTTGAATTCTCCCACAGTTTTAGACCCCATAATCTCCTCAGGAAGGCTGTTCCACGTGCCCACCACCCTCTCTGTGAAAAAATACTTTCTCACATTGTCCCTGAGCCGTCCCCCCTCTATCTTCCAATTGTGTTCCCTTGTTCTTGCACATCTCTTTTTCTGAAAGATGCTACCCTCTTGGACTTTACTGATTCCACTGAGGTACTTAAGCATTTCTATCATGACCCCCCTCTCCCTCCATTCTTCAAGGGTATACTTATTAAGATCCTTTAGTCTCTCCTCTTATGACTTCTCTTGCAGACCCAGCACCATTTTAGTTGCCCTCCTCTGAACTGCCTCCTTCCTGTTTGTATCTTTGTGGAGATGGGGTCTCCAGAACTGGACGCAGTACTCCAGATGGGGTCTCACCAACTGTCTGTACAGGGGGATAACAACCTCCTGTTTTCTGCAGGTGATGCCTCTCCCTGTACATCCCAGTATCCCCCCAGCCCTCCTTACTGCCTTCTTACATTGCTTGCCAACCTTACGGTCATCTGATATGATTACCCCCAGGTCCCTTTCCATTTTTGTTGTTGCTAGTAACTCCCCATCTCCATTGTGTAATCTTCCCCTGGGTTTTTATTTCCTAGCTGCATTACTTTGCACTTCTTTGCATTGAATCCAAGCTGCCATACTTCTGACCATTCCTCCAACCTTGCCAAGTCCCTTCTCATCCTTTCCACGCCTCCTTGTGTACGAACCCTGTTGCAGACCTTTGTGTCATCTACAAAGAGGCATACTTTTCCTTCCAGTCCCTCTGCAATGTCACTTATAAAGACATTAAAAAGTACTGGACCCAGTACTGAACCCTGCGGTACCCTACTAGTAACCCCTCTTTCTTCAGAGTGGACTCCATTTACAATTACCTTCTGTGTCCTGTTGTTCAGCCAATGTTTTACCCAGGCTACCACCCTGGGAATCACTCCCAGGCTGGTTAATTTGACTATTAATCATTTGTGTGGGACTGTGTCAAATGCCTTGCTAAAGTCTAGGTAGGCCATGTCCACAGCCCCTCCCTGGTCTACTACTTTGGTCACCCAGTGAAAGAAATCAATTAGATTCGTTTGACATGACCTTCCCGATGTGAACCCATGCTGCCTTGGGTCCTGTGCCCCACTGGCCTCTAGATACTCAACAATTATTTCCTTCAGAAGTGATTCCATCACTTTCCCTACCACAGAGGTCAAACTGACGGTCTGTAGTTTCCTGCCTCTGTCTTGGTCCCACTTTTGTGAAGGGGAATCACATCAGCCTTTTTCCAGTCCTCAGGTACCACACTATCCTCCCATGATTTGCTAAAAGAGGTAGTCAGTGGTGTCACTAGTTCTCTGCTTAATTATTTTAGAATTCTGGGATGAATTCCATCTGGCCCCATTGCTTTGTCCACCTTCAGTTTTAGGAGTTCTTTTAGAACCCGTTCTTCTGTGAAAGGACTGAGATCGACCCCCCCTCTCCAGAGCGCTTCTGTTAATTGGATTAGGCACCTTCCCAACTTCCTCTTTTGTGAATACTGGACAGAAGTATTCATTCAGTATCCCTGCCTTTTCACTGTCACTGTCTGCCCACCCACCATTCATTCTGTTCAGCCTCACTATCCCTCCCTTTGTCTTTCTATGCTCCCTGATATACCTATAAAAGGTTTTATCCCCCTTCTTAACTGAGTTGGCTATCTTTTCTTCAGTTTGTGCCTTTGCTATTCTGACTACCCTCCCTGCTTCATTCTGCCTTAACTGGCACAGTTCTCTGTCCTGCTACTTCTGTGTTTCCTTATACTTCCTAAATGCTATATTTTTCTCCGTAACCTTCACTGCCACTTCTTTTGAGAACCATAGTGGCTTTTTCTTTCATTTTGATTTGTTTATTTACTTCACGCAAAGGCTTGTTGCCTCTGTGATGGCAGTTTTGATATTTCCCCATTGTTGCTGCACCCCTCCTTCTAGCCTGCTTGCTAGTGCTTTTCTAAGGCACTCCCACCTTGTCAAAGTCAGCCCTCCTGAAGTCCAGAACCCTCAATTTTGTATGAGCTTGATCTCTGTAGCTGAGTTTATTGTGAACCACACTGTTTGGTGGTCACTTGTTCCGAAAATAGCTACCCACTTCAAGATCTGAGGATCCTCTCACTGTCCCCATTTGAGGTAAGAGGTCTAGATTGCTCCCTCATGAGTAGGTTCAAAAACTAGCTCTCTGAGGCATGCCACCTGAAGGCATCAAGAATGGCCCTGCTTTTGGATGTGGCTACAGCAAAGGTGCTCCAGTTAAAATCTGGCATATTAAGGTCCCCATCAATAGTATCTCCCCTTTCTCTGCCATCCTAAGTATGCCTTCTATCATATCCTTGTCCATTCCCTCCCCCTGAGATAGGGGTCTGTATACAACCCCTGTGCAGATTGTGGTGCCATTTCCAGTCTCTAAGGTGACCCACAGTGTCTCCTCTCCTCCCTGTTTACTCTTTTGGTCAGTTGCTTTTATCCCTTCCCTTACATAGAGAGCTACTCCCCTCTTCTGCCCTCCTGTCTCTCCTGTAGGTTGTGTACCCTGGTATGTTAACATCCCAGTCATGGTTCTCTGTGTACCATGTTTCTGTGACTGCTATGCTATCCAGGCATCCCTCTTCCATCAAGGTCACCAGTTCAGGAGCTTGTTGCCCAGACTATGGGTGTTGGTACTCATTACCCTCCACTTCTTGATGGCCTTACCCCTTTTTGCCCCATCACTGTCCTTAGTGCATTTGTCACTTTCTCCATTTACCCCTGCACTTCTCCCTATTGACATCTCTATGTTGGTGTCTACCTCACTTAGTAACCTGATTTTTGGGGGGCTAGGATTTCTCTGCTCCTTTACAGTGCCTCTCCCCTTGGCTAGTTTAAATGCTTACCAATAAAGTATTTAAACCTATCACCTAGGATCCTGGTTCCCCTTCTGGACAGATGCAGACCATCAGACCAGTATAGGCCTGCATCCCTTCAGGAGGACCCCCCGTCCCCAATGAAGCCAAATCCCTGAGCTCTGCACCAGTTTTTCAATCACTGATTGAATCCCATGGAGTGGAGCACCCTAGCCTCACCCGTGCCATAGGCAGGCAGCACTTCCGAGAAGGTTACCGTGTGTGCTATTTGTCTAAGGCCCCTCCCCATCTCCACAAATGCTTCTTGCACTGCTCTGATCCCTTTCTTAGCCAGGTCATTTGTTCCTAGGTGGACAATGACATCCAGCTCCCTCTCCTGTGAAGCTGCTCCTGCGATCCTGAGGATTCGCTCCCTGTCCCTCCAAGCCATGGCGCCAGGCAGGCACCTCACATCCCTCTCCCCTTCTTCCCCCAGTTCTACCTTCCTAACAATGGAGTCCCCCACCAGGAGCTGTTCCCTTCCCCTGTGGGGTTCCATGCCACCCTACTGTGGGTCTCCTTTGTGGAGGTTCCCAGCATCCTCCTTGATCTCCACTGTGGGTGCCTCCATAGAGGAACCACACTTTTCCATAATGGCATAGAAATTGTGGAGAGGTACAACTGGAGGGATGTGCCTCTGTTCCACCACCCTCACCCTCCCTGAGCCCATTGTGGTCCAACCGCTCCTCTTTCTTGGCAACCTCTGAGGCACGGCAGTGACCCTGGTGGTCCCTGGGTGGGAAAGGAGGTCCCACAAATACTGGCCAACTCAGCCTGGAGATGATCAACCTCCTCCCTCAGCCCAGAGAGGTGCCTGCAGATGGGACAACACTGCATCTTCCAGAGCATCTCCTGGAAGACTGCTGCTCCACAGTCACTGCACTGCACCACTCCCATCATGTCTTTTTTCTGGTCCCCTAACTGTTGTTTGTAATACTTACTCTTTCCTCTGTTTGTTTATTTTTTTCCTCTCTCTACTTACTTACTGCCTCTGTGCCCTTTTAGCTCTTGATCTTCCTGTTCTGAGACAAGAAGTTCCTATATTTCTCAATAGTCTCCTTACTTGCTCAGAGTCAGACCTCCAGCTGCTTGGAGGGGGGATGGAGAGCTACTCTTGCCCTTCTAGGATGGTGAGTCTTTGGTGGCTCTGTGATCACTCACTTCCTGCTCCCAAACAAGAAGTTCCTGTTGTCAGTTAAATCCTGTGCCTATAAAAGTAGAACTGGTTTAGGGTGGGGGGTTGGAGGGGAGGGAAGGAGGGCAATATAGTCCCAGTAGAGAAGTTTTAGTTATACCAGTAGCTCCTTCCTCCTGGTGTTCTGTCTGTTTCTAGCAGAAGCTATCTAGGGCAGTGTTTAAATCTGGTTTTAACCTGGCTCCTTCTAGCTAAGCCACTCCCCCTACTTTGCAAATCTTTCTACACTTAGTTAATTTCACAGATAACAATTCCCTTCTGACACCTGTGACAAGCACCTAGATAAGTACACAGATAACACAGATAACAGATAACAATTTACTTCAGCTACCTCTGACAAACACACTAACTCTTTTTTTTACCCTAAATTAAAGGTCCCAATACAAGAGTTCTAGTTCTTAGTCCCAGTAGAGAAGTTTTAGTTATACCAGTAGCTCCTTCCTCCTGGTGTTCTGTCTGTTCTCCGAGGTCCCATTCAAGTTTTGTTTCTGTTAATTTTTCACCATCGAGTGTGTATGTTTTCCCTGGGTTTCCTTTACCTAGGAACAGAGAACCCCCCTGTTTCTCCTTTGCTTGAGAGAGCACATTTGCAGTTGCTGTAGTATAGATTTATATTGCTCCTGGTGCAGTTCCTGTACCATTTTAGTAGCTCTCCTCTGTACAGCCTCCAAGCCATCTATGTCCTTTTTTAGGTGTGGCCTCCAGATCTGTATGCAGTACTCGAGATGTGACCTCACCAAGGATCTGCACAGAGGGAGTATGACCTCTCACTTCCTACTTGTAATGCCTCTACTAATAAATCTGAGTATGCTACTAGCTTTCTGCACCACCTTTTCACATTGTCTACCCACCTTTAAATCATCAGAAATAAGTACTCCGTGGTCCCGTTCAAGTTTTGTTTCTGTTAATTTTTCACCATCGAGTGTGTATGTTTTCCCTGGGTTTCCTTTACCTAGGTGTATGACCTTGCACTTTTTGGCATTGAATTTTAACTGCCAGTCCCTAGACCATGCTTCTAGGCTCTTTAGATCTGCTTCCATTGCTGCCATTCCTTCAACTGTATCTACCTTGTTACAGAGCTTTGTCTCATCTACAAACAGGCATACTGTATCTTACCCTGCAGGCCATCATCAATGTTGCTGATGAATATATTGAAGGGTCTGGGCCAAGGACAGATCCTTGAGGCACACCACTGATCACTTTTCTCTTGCTAGACAGTGTTCCATTCATTATGACCCTCTGTGTTCTATTGTGGAGCCACTTGTGAACACACTTGACTATTTTTTGCCCTAATCCAGAGTGATCTAGCTAATTGACCAATCTTCTATGTGGGATAGAGTCAAAAGCCTTGCTGAAATCTAAATAGACTATGTCTTCTGCCCCCCCATCCACTGTATTGGAGATCCAGTTAAATAGTTTGATCCTATTCATTTGACATGGCTATCCTGCTGTAAATCCTTGCTGTTTAGTATCTAGCTGCCCTGTTACCATAAGGATCTTCACTATTCTTTCCTTAAGTAGGGACTCCATAAGCTTTCCCACTACCGAGGTCAAGCTCACTGACTGGTAGTTTATGGCCTACTTTCACTTTTGTGTAGGGGTACCACTGTGGCCCTTCTCCAGTCCTGAGATATTTCCCTGCTCTCTAGAGACTATGTGAATAATTCTGCCAATGGGCCTGCAATTTTCTGTGCAAGCTCCTTCATAATTCTAGGGTGGATTTTATCTGGGCCCATTGCTTTATTTGCTTTTAATTTGAGAAACTCTTTTAGGACACTGTCTCTTGTAAATGTTCCAGCATCTGCTTCTATGGTGAGTCTGCCTGTGTTCTGCATTTTGGGTCCCATTTTCTTTTGTGAAGACTGATCAGAAGAAACTGTTTAGAATCTCTGCTTTTTTGTTTATTTTTTTTTATAGTTCAAATTTTATTGAGTTTTAGTTGCATACATTCAGTAGAAACAGTGGATGTTATATACACGGTAATAAAAATAACAAACCTCTAAATAATACTCCCCCACAACCACTCCTCTACTCCAACCCCCTACCATACCCCCCACCCACCCCCTGAGTGCCAAATATAAACTAATGTTTATTAGGAATACTTGAAGATTAGTCACATCAAAGAAAGCTGATTATTTACCACACAGGTACAAATACAATTACAGGGAATACAAGACATACATAGTTTACCATCTCTTTTTGTAGGTATTCAATCTATTTTTCATGCTGGCCATCATTTTTTCTACACATAAATTAAAAAACAATTCCTGTAACCATTCTGAGTAGCTATTTTGGAGAGAATCCTTCCAATGTTTTAATACTATATTTTTAACTGACAAGGAAATCATTATCATATGATAGTTCCTGACCATAGATGGAAAGCTGAAAAAATCCCCCAGCAGACACACCTCAGGTAAAAAGTAAGCCTGGAGTCCAAGCAGAGGATCCATGTTGGATTTGATAAGTTCCCACAATGGTAATATTTTTGTACATTCCCAGAATATATAATAAATGGTTCCTGGACTCTGCTGACATCTGGTACATAATGGATTTTCTGCTCTACCCATTTTATGTAATTTATAGGGAGTGAGATACATGTCATTTAAAAACTGCAATTTCATTAAACATAGAAGGTCTTGCATGATGAGTCTGTGGCAGGAGTCACATATCTTAGGCCATTTTGACCCTAAACTGGGGAATAGTGAGTCCCAATATTTAGAGGTGCCATCACATTTTGGAAATATTAATGGGAACAACATTGCATAAAGGGATGACTCAGCATGTAGGGCAGAAGTAAGAATTCTGCCTTTGGATATCCAGACAGGTGGGTTGTCTAAGTTAGAACTACCCTGGAAATACTTAATAAAAATATGTCTTAATTGGTAACTTTTAAAGGCCCAAGTGTTGGCAAGACCAAATGTGGCTAGGATTTCGGCAGTCAACAGTCAGGTTTTATTGGGACTATGGAAATCCTGTACCACAGAGTCTTGTGGGAGCAGGATCCAGTGAGTAGGAAGTAACTGTCCTCCCATCTTGAAATCTGGGTTTAGAAAAATGGGTTGCTGAAAATCCTGGGTGTTATCATATTTTAATGTAGAGCACAGTTGTAAGTGAGTACAAATCGAGTGGCCTATTGGATTTTGGCCAAGGGGGGGGGTAACTTTTTGAGTTTAACATAAAGTAGGGCCTTGGGTTAATACCCAAGGTTTGAATTAATTCTCTTTCAATTAGGAGCCATATGAGGGTGTACTCCGGCATGGAAGGGGAATCCCAATGGAGGTATTTACTAAGGTGACTCGCCCAGCAGTATAAATTGAAATTAGGGAGTTCAAGCCCTCCTAAAGATTTAGTAACCACTAATTTATTGAATCCACAGTGTGGAAGTTTGTCTTTCCAGAAAAGCCTCGAGATAAAACTATGTGTAGTTTTAAACCAAGCCTTTGGAAGCCAGGTATTAAGAAGGTGAAAGGGGTAGAAGATGCATGGAAGAAGGTTCATCTTAATGATGCTCACTCAACCCCATAAGGTGAAAGGTAGATCTTGCCATCTTTTTAAATCATGCATCGCAACCTTATTCAGGTCATCTAAATTTAATTTTCGCATTTGAGAGGGACTTGTTGAAAGGTGTATCCCCAGGTACTTAATGGATTTAGGAGTCCATTTTAGATCTACTTCAAGAGCATCTTGCTTATGTACCTTTGGGTTTAGAGGGAAAATCAAAGATTTTTCTGTATTTAACTAGTAATTAGACAGGAGACTATATTCCTCTATTTTATTAAGTAACATCTGAATGGAGGGTTTAATGTGTGTTATGTGGAACAATATATCGTCTGCATAAACTGCAATTTTGGTATTTAGTGAACCTAATTGAATGCCATGAATCTCGGGTGATTGTTGTATTGAGATGATTAGGGGCTCTAAATATAAATTAAACAGAAGGGGGGATAGAGAGTAATCTTGTCTGGTTCCTGCCTCTAAAGGGAAGTAGGGGGGAAGAAATCCATTACAAAAGACTAGAGCTGAAGGAATGGAGTGCAGAGTCTGGATCCAGGAGATGAATATCCGGGGGAAGTTAAATCTATGGAGGGTTCTAAATAGAAATTGCCAATCAACCATGTCGAAGGCCTTTTCTGCATCCAGGGAAACCAATGCCATGGCTTGAGGGGAGACCCTGGATGTGGAAAAGATATGTGATAGACATCTGAGGTGTTCCTCAGAAGATCTGCCCTTCATAAAGCCTACCTTATCTGGGCTGATTAGTGATGATAGGATAGACTCTAGTCTGAGAGCTAGGAGTTTAGCCAAAATTTTAAGGTCAGTATTTAAAAGGGATATGGGATGATAATTTAGGATTTTGGTGGGGTCCCACCTTGTTTTGGGAGAATAATGATAGTGGCTTCTAGCATTCTGGGATCAATGTCTGCTTCATTAAGCATTCTAGAGTATACTGCCAGTAGTAGTGGGGCTAGCTGAGGGGCAAATGTTTTGTAAAAATTTGATAAGAAGCCATTGGGACTCAAAGCCTTATTTGGGGGGAGATCTTTAATAACTGTAAGTGTGTCTGTTTCAGTAAATGTTAGGAATAAATTTTCCCCTTGATTAGAAGAAAGGGAAAAGGGAAGGAAGGGGAAGACTCATTAAGAAGGAGTCAACCACGTTTTGAGGGGGCAGTTGGGCATACACTTATACAGAGAGGTGTAGTATTGTTGCAATTTTTTTTAATGTCAGCCAATTTGGTCAAGGGAGGATCATCTGGGTTTTTTTGTATCACAGCAATACACCTTGAGGCTTCCATTTTTTTAAGTTGGAGGGCTAAAAGCCGTCCCGCCTTTTCCCCCTGCTCGGTGTAAGTGGCTTTAGTTTTAAGTAAAGCCTATTCCGCCTTTTCTCTTAATTGATCAGAATATTTATTCTGTAGTTTAATTAGGATCTCTTTCTCAGAGTCCGGAGTATTCCTGGACATGGATTTTTCTTTTTCCGTAATTTTATCTAACAGGCATTTAGCTTCTAAGGTTTCTTTCCATTTTTTAATAGTGGCCCATTTTATAAATTCACCTCTTAAAACACATTTAAGAGCTCCCCACTCCATGGATGATGAAACTGTAGAGCCCCAATTAATTTCTATGTAGGAATTTAATGCTGAGAGAATATTATCCATAACTTTCTTATCTTTCAATAATTGGTTGTTCAGTCTCCACTGAGTGTTATTTCCCCAGTTTAGAGACAAAGATAGGTCACATGTTACTAAGGAATGATTGGATCCTAGGCCCAGTTCTAGTCTGCTATCCATTAAACCTTGAATCAGGGATTAGCTTATCCAAAAATAATCAAGGCGTGATGCTGAATCATGCACCTTCGAGTAAAAAGTAAATTCTTTTGCAGTGGGGTGCAGGGTTCTCAGGGATCACAGAGGCCCAAGTGGTCTATTAGATCTCTGTAAGCCCTCTGTGCTGGGGACAGTCCTCTTGTTATATGGCTGGGTGATTTATCCATAATAGGATCAAATGGAAGATTCCAGTCTCCCCCAATAATCATTGGGATATGCAGGAAGGGTGATAATCTGGAGATTAAGTCCATGAAAAATGGTGGTGAATCAACATTAGGGCCGTAAACACTACCTAGCAAGATTGTGGTGGATAGGATCTTTCCAATAGTGAAAACATACCTACCCCCTTTGTCTCTGATACATTGCTCATATATAAATGGAAAGGACCTGGCCAAAGGAATAGCAATTCTTTTGCTATTCCTCGAGTCCCCTGAAGCAAATAGTTGGCCCACCAGTTGCCATCTTAAGAGTGTCTCCTCTGCTTGTAGGAGATGGGTTTTCTGAAGAAAAATTACTTCACCGTGGAACATATTAAGGTGTTTTAGAAGTGGCATGTGCTTGAAAGGATGTCTTGCACCCTTAACATGCCACGTGCTAAACTGAAATGAGTTTGTCATAATTCCATCTTAATTTTGGTGGAAACCTTCTAAATTTGTAATTTCTATGAAATAACCAGCTAATCAGAAGTATTAAGTGTATCTTTTGGCACCCTCCCACCAAATGCTGAACTTTATGAAAGAACATTTTCTATAAGCTCCCCCCTCTTTTATCCCCGTTACTGTTATAAGCGACCCTTTCCCCACCCATCCGATCCAACCTATAACCCAAGCTGAACATGCATTGAAAAAACTCCATATGGTAACTAGTAGTTTAGTGACTGTTATGTAGACAATAGAACTACCCCCCCCCCGTGCACCGGTCCATGGCAGTCAGCTCTGAGGACCCACCCTCCCCCACCCACCCACCAGAGCAAAATTACAAAGTCAATTATATATCTGTGTTATTAAAACTCTGTCTTATAAATGCAAAATATAGTGTTAGGCTATATCCAAGCCTGAGTAGAAAAGGCAAAAGAGATATGAAGCAAATAAAATCACCATAATGAGTCTCCCCTTCAATTCAACTATGAGGAAATACTGGTGTAGAGGGAAATAATATCTGCTTTTTTGTTTTCATTTTTTGCCTGTTTGCCATCCTTGGTTGCTATTCTTATAATGCCTCCTTTTGTTTTCCTTTTTCTCTAATATACAGTACAAGCCACATTAAACTTCCTCCAATGAGTTGCTGTAGTATTTCTGACTGAGTTGCATAAGTGTTGCTAGATCCAGCACAAAGCCTTGCACAAAGTGTTTCTTAAGAGTTAAAATGCAGCTTTGTATTGCACTGTGATTGGACTGCAGATGCATTCCAACTGAGTTGAAAAAACATTTTACAAACATTGCTCTTCAGCTGGTTAAGCATTGACAAATAATGTTATATGGAGTTGGCAATGCATTGCCAACTCAAAAAAAAACAATGCTACTCCAACTCATTGATGGACCAGTTTAATGTCACCTGTACTGAATCTATAAAATGTTTTGTTGCCCTTCTTCACTCCTTGTGAGTCTCTCTTCTGTTTGGACTTTCACTGCCCTTGCTGCCTTCCCTGCTTCTTTTAGCTTGGTTTTATCGACTTTCATATCTGCCTCATCGTTAGCATTCTTGAATCTCTTGAACACTTTCCTTTTATCCTTTATTTTTGTTGCTACATCCTTGGTATACCATAGTGGTGTTCTCCTTTTTCTTGGCTAAGAGATCTGCTTCATGCACTGGGCAGTTACTGCAAGTAAAGCTTCCGTCAGGGCTTTCTCCACTGTTCCACTGTGTCCCTGTTTCCTTGCTAAGTATTTGTTTTATGGAAGCCCTCATTTGAGTAATGTCAGCATTCTAGAAATCCAGGACCCTGAGTTTGCTGTGGTGGACTTCCTCTTTACTGGTGATGGTGATCCAGATGGTCCTATGGTCACTGGTACTCAGATTGCTGCACACCGTTGTGTCTGAGATCCTGTTGCTGTTTGAGAACATGTGGTCCAGGATGGCTTCCTCTCATGTTGGTGTGGTCACCAACTGTTCTATTCCTGCTCCCTTTAGTGCTAGGAGGAATTCTCTACTCCTTTCCCTAGAGGCTGTGTGTGAGAGCCAACCCACATCTGATAGATTGAAATCACTGACTAGCAGCAGTTCTCCTTTGTCTGCCATCTGTAGGATGGCCTCCATGAGCTCCCTGTCCAAGTCTTTATTCTTATCTGGGGTTCTGTATATAACCCCAACTCAGATAGGGTACTTACTTCCTGCTCCAAGGGTGACCCAGAGGACCTCCACATTGCTGCTGTGTCCCTCGGTTTCCATAGCATTGATGCTGCTTTTTACATACAGTGCTACCCCACCACCTTTTCGTTTCATTTTATTTTATTTTGAAAGAGGATATGATTCTGCTACCACATAAATAAGGGAAACTCATTAAAAAAAAACAATGTTAACGCAGACATTAGGGTTAAAGAAAGCAAGGCTCACACAGTCAACCCTAATACCCATTCTGTCCCCTGAGAAAGCTTGATCTGATGGGATCTCTTTTCTTCATGCATGGCCCACAGGGTCCTGTGTAAAGATAGGTATGCCTGATTCTCTTGGCAACATCTGACAAGCCATACTTCTCTACCTCCAAAGAGTATATCACTGTGAGGTACTTGCTTGAAGCTTTACCTTGTGCTTTGAACAGAAGACTATGTGTTTTGGGAGGGGGCTGCATTAACGTAGTTATTTGCAGTGATATTGTGTGAGAGAGAGAGAGAGAGAGAGATAGACTGACAGACAAAGACTGATAGATAAATAGACATGATAGCCTCTCTCCCCCAACTTTGATCACTATGGGTGTTGCTCAGGGTTCAGTTTTGGGTTCCCTTTTCTTTAGTTTATTTTTGAATTCACTTCCTTCAGTTTGTTCTCATTCTCAGATTTGTTTATATGCAGACGATGTGGTGATCCTCATGAGCAGCCCTACACTTGAACAGTTACAGCATGATATAGCTGCTGAATTCCTATCTTTGCAGTAGTGGTTTAGTGATCATAGGCTAGTATTAAATGGAAAGAAGACAAAGTCTATGGTATTTCATAGCCATCAAAAGAGACCTGACCAAAAACCTGAATTGTCTTTATATACTGTGAATGGGAAGGGGATAGAACAAGTTGAACAATTTAAATACTTAGGGCTGATAGTAGATTCTAAAATGAGCTATGAAACACATATTTAAAATCTGGTAAAAGTAATACATCAAAGGTTAGGAGCTTTTTACAGGGTGAATGCATTGTTAACACCAGCCACTAGGGTATTATTAGCCCAAAGTTTTCTACTGTCAGCCATGGATTATGGTTTGATTTTCTATTATTCTGCATCTGATAGTTTACTAGGAAAAGTTAGAGTTTTACTTAACTAAGTCACTAAGTTTATCACTCAGTTACCACTAAAATCTCATCATTGTCTGTTGCTTAAAACAGCTGAGATATTAACCTGAAACAAAGATATGAATTGACTGTGAGTATACTAGCAAAAAAAAATTAACTATGGGGAAAGTACTTAGAACATTTCACCAAATTTTTCAAAAACATGTTAATCCATTCAATACCAGAAAGTCATGTATTTCATATTTTCATATACCAAAGATGAAAACAGCTTTGGGGCAGAGGTCTATGCTCTACAAGTTAACAACATTTTTCTATTCCATTATGAGTCAAATTGACTGTCTGGGATTGTCTATCCTTGGGTTTAAAAATAATTTAAGGAAATTGCTGAAGCAGAATGAAGTATGTGAATGTTATAGGTAGATACTGTAATATTAGTTTATGTTTCCCCTTGTGACATCATTTTTATGTGTAATGTACTACTGTTTTTTCATATTTGTATATTCAGATTGTAATTTAATATTGGGATGTAATTTGTACTCTGTTATTTGCACTCTGGTTGACCATGTAAATGGGTCGTATGGCCCATGGACTAACCAGAATAAATAAATAAACAAAAATAATCATACAGATAGACAGACAGACAGATAAAGACAGATTAGACAGTCAGACAGACAAAGAGAGATAAATAGACATAGAGATAGACAGACAGACATAGCTAGATAGAGAGACAGACAGAGAGACAGATAGATAGATAGATAGATAGATAGATAGATAGATAGATAGATAGATAGATAGATAGAGAGATAGAGATAGATAGGTAGGTAGATAGATAGATAGACAGACTCAGTACATTTACATGTGGGTCTGATTTCTGAAAATGTAAATAATCTGATTACCTGTATTTCTTTTCAGATATCTGAATCCCCAGTTTACATGATGCTTTTTCTGATACGATATGAGTTATGGCAGTTTTCATGCAAGAAATTCAGCTATCCAAAATTCTGATGGAGTTTCCCTTTATAGCAGTCTTTACGCATGCACTTTTTAAATCTTTTATGCGCATGTGTGACTGTTGTCAAGGAGAGCTCGCGCTGTGATGCCTTTTCTTGCCGGAAGAGTTTGAGCCAGCTGGTAGATGCCATGTTGTTGTTATAGCAGATAAATATGTGTACCAGAGGAGATAGAAATATTAAAATGTTAGCATTTTATTTAGCAGTGTTGATTATGCTAAGTACAGTGCTTATATTGGAGGAAATTGTCCGTTTATGAGTTGATATGAGACTTGATGTTTGCTGATTGGGAGGTGCAGTCATATTTATTATTTATGAAGGAAGGTCATGCCAGAATGAACATTAAATTATTACTGTAGGGTTGGTGTCCTCAAAACAGCATGTTTCAGTTATAGGTAATGAATGGGATTCGATACCACTAGGTCCTGATGTAACCTCATTCAGTCTACTGCTGCTTTAAATGAAAAACACTCACTGCAGATGATGATGTGTGTTATGTGTCATTCAGTCTTATGTCGTCTAGGGTAAAGAGGGCATAGCTAAGGTTGCTCACTGGTTTTAGTGTGTACAGCTGGTGTCTGTAAACTGTAAACATCTTAAAGGTTTAAGAGTTGTAAAGTTTAATAACTGATAATTCTACATTAAGCTGTTTGTGCTTTTGTGTAACCATGATGACTTGTAACTGTCATTCTCCCTGTCCTTATTGCAATTAATCCACAGCAAGTTTCCTCTTTAGCTTGCCCCACACATCCAATGCATGAATAACCACCTAATGGCACAATTTGTAATGACATGAGTTACATTGCTTTGGGGCACAGGAGTACTGGCTGACATCTTCATCTTGGCTGGAATTTTTCTGTGTTGTAAACCAGTGTCATGTGATATGCCCACATCCTCAATGGTACCACTCATAGACAATCCAGTGCCTCTTGTGCATACAACAACAGCAGTGCTCACCTAAACCCAGCTGTTATACCGTCCCTCCCCAAGGCTTAAATGTGTTTGGCAGTACTTTTGCCAGCCAGACCGGACAAAGGTAGTGACTTATGTCCATTACCGAACACAAGTTTCCATGAATGGATATGCTCCTTCTGGAAAAAAGGACAGCCAAAATAGTAGGTGGAAGTTTCATGGTAAGAAGCAAAACATTGGGGTGTATTGGCCAGCCATGTTTGCCCTCAAGACCCACAATGAAACTTGTAAGTCCCTTGATATTTTGTGCTGGACTTTACTTAGTAAAATAATTTATATCGACTGCACACAGCTTGCTCATTTGTGCCTTGTGTTTTACATTACTTTTGTCTCTTACAGCTCATACTTGTTTGCACGCCTTTGCTTCGAAAGTAGTGGGAAATCTGTGTTTTTTTGTTTTCAAAAACTTTATCATAGTAACTGGAAATCCCAAAGACAAAACACCCAGTTAAGCCAAAAATGTATTTTATTTTACAACCAGTCTGCCATAAATTTTTTGTACTGATATTTATCCCCTCCCTTTGATAGGACAGTTGCATCAGCCCTGTTCCCAACTACCACATTCATCTCTGATCACCTCAGATGTTGGGGGCTGTCCTCCACCAGTCACCCCACCCTGGTAACCCATCCTAAAGTGCTGCAGAATCACAGTGTCAGAGCGTGCCTATGGATGGACAGGCAGGGCTTCATGAGGCCCATCCTCCACTTTCTTCTTGTTCTGTCCTGGCCAAACATGAGTATGTAATGAACATGTTTAGCATGCTCAGCCTCCATGGAGATGCATCCAGTGCTCTGAAGGTGGGGCTTTCACTCTACACATGACCCACCCACATATACCTATGGATTCCTCCAGGTAGTGGTCAAGCAGGGGGCCATAGAACTTCCCTTCCTGGTGCAGGAGAGCTGTCCTTTGGTCACTCCATCATCTCTCACCTAAGTCCATTCATGATTCCATGTCACCAGCATGTCAGGAGGTAATGTGTTGCACAGCATTTCAGCCCTCCACATCACTTGGCCTAAAGCTAATAACACGATCATATGAACATATGAAGAAGCCAGCAGAAGAAGGCCATTTGGCCTATCAAATCCGCTTGCATTGGCAGGCCTGGTGGCACTGATGGTTGAGGCGCTGGACGACATACCTTATGCCACACTGGCAACGCAGGTTCGGGAACGGACTCGGGTCAGCGGGGAAGGAAAGGATCAAGCATCCGGAGGACTGCTTTCCTTTCCTGGAAGGGAGCTGGGATGCAAATCCGCCATCTGGCAACCCCCATTGGAGACCTGGGGTTAAATCAATAGTCAGAATCCAGACACAGGGTACCAGCCATGGCGGCTCTCCTGCGGGTGTGTGCGGGAGTGTGCACGCACTGCACTGGAGTGCACTGCCAGTCCAGTAGGGGGGGAGAACAAGCTGAAAAAAAAAACAGGTTCGTGGATAGGTGAAGGTGCCACCTATGTCCTGGCCACACTTCTGCTGTCAGACTCACCATCCAGGGGCCTTCTTTGACTCCAGTACTGGTGCATTGGATTATAGATAGAGTGCCAGTGTGGGCTGCCCTACCTCAGGGGACTCAGAGCCAGGGGATTTGCTGGGCTGGAGCAGCCTTGCTCTGGTGAGTTTCAGACAGGGAGGTAGAGTCAGGCACAGGTCAGCAGCTGGAGATAGAACTCCACATGGGTCGAGTAAATAGAGTTTTTTTATTTTTTTACTATTCTGTTTGTAGCCCTCCAGCCTGGAACTCTCTCAGACCACTGCACTCACCGGCTTGCTCTACCGCTCGCTGTGTTCCCCCACCATCTTCAAGTTCATTGTGGTTCCCAGGGTCGAGGGACTACAACCCAGGGAGACCATGGGGGGCAGTGGTGGGGAACCAGCATTGGGTGTGTGGCAGTTGCTCTGGCAGGGTCATTGCCTATCCAGGGCTTGAGGGGTATTTCTTGTGGTGAAAGCCTGAGATCCCCCTTCCCCTGCGTGGTGCACGTCGATGCTCTGGTGCGGCAACCCTACCTGCATCAGCCACACTCCTTACATGCAGCCTGGCAGCTCATGGTGCCCTCTGGTCTCCACCAGGGGTCACCAGAGCACTGGGCAACCCATGCCCTCCCACCCAGAGAGGAGAGCAGCCCAGCAGGTGCTCAATCCATCTCCCTTCCCTGCCAACCCCCAACTCCTGAGCTCACTCCTGAACTTGGGCTGTTGGCATGGTGCAAGGTGTGGCATGCTGCATCTCAGCCTTCAGTGCCACTGGGCCAAAATGAATAGAGTTTAAAAAAAAAGTCTACTCATATTGTAGGGTCTACAACTTGAGGTAATGTCCCTGCTCTCCCTCGCCATTCCTCTGAACCTCCTTAGCCATTATCCTTATCTTCCCCCTGTGCCTATCTCAGTCTCTCTGGAATGTGCTGTCTTCAATGAGAGGACATATTCCAGCAGTGTATTCCAAGTGTCCACCACCCTCTATGTGAAGAAGTGCTTCCTAACCTCCCTCCTAAACATCCCACCCACCAGCGTAAGACGGTGTCCCCTGATGTTATGGTTGCCTCTCAGCTTAAATAGGATCTCCTTATTAACCTTATTTATCCCTTTTCAAGTATGTTAAAGTCCCAATCATGTCCTCTCTCTCTCTCTTGTCTTCCATGAAGTACATGTTCAGTGCCCTCAACCTCTACCTGTATGCCTTGCCCTGCTGACCGGATATCATGTTTGTAGTCGTCCTATATAACTTCTCCAGCAGGTTAATGTCCTTTTTGAGGTGTGGGCACCAGTAATGAACTCCATACTCTAGATGCAGCCTTAACAGTGACCTGTACAAGGGCAGTATAACCTCCTCTCTCCTACAACTGATCCCTCTAGATATGCATCCCAGCATCTTGTTTGGCAGTGCTGTTGCTTTCTATGAGTGCGTGGAGTACTTCAGGTCACTAGTGATCATCTCTCCCAGGATCTTCTCCTCCTCTGATACAGATACTCATACTTGGACCAGGTAGTACTCTGTCCTTGGAATTTTTGCTCCATGACACATAATTTTGCATTTTTTGATGGGCATTGAAGTCAAGCTGCCATATCCTGGAACACCTCCTTAGATTTTCCAGATCTTCCATTATATCCTGTATCCCTTCAGCTGTGTCTACTCTTCCATAGAGCTTGGTGTCGTATGTGAATAGGCATATTTGCCTTTAATACCACCCCAATGTAATTGATGAAGACATTGAAAAACAGTGACTCCCAACTCAGAGGCCATGTGGGAAACCACTAGTTACCTCCCTGTTGCCAGATAACTCTCCAACCAAGAACACACTCTGGGTTCTATCCCTTATTCAGTTCTTCACTCATCTGGCCATGTTATCCCCAACCTTGAGATCCATCAATTTACTTATTAACCTTTTTGTGGGGCACAGAGTCAAAGGCCTTGCTGAAATCAAGATAGAGGATGACTATCACTTGGTCCCTGTCTAGTGTCTTTGTTTAAAAGAAGTCAGTCTAACTTGTTTGACACAATATCTTCCCCGCCTCCCAATGAAACCAAGCTTCCTCTCATCCTAGAGACCATGCTCCACTAGACATTCCACCAAGCTTTTCTATATTATAGCAAGGATATTGGAAATGCTGCAGTCTGATTGGCTGTTAGGATTTCAACAGCCTTATATTAAAATAGCAATAAGGCAATCTCAGGACTTACATCAACAGTAAGTTAATTACCCTCTAGGGGCAATATGGCACTTGGCTGCACCTTGTACCACATTACACCCTGGCGGATGATTAACAGACTGTTAATCTAACTCCTGGGATTGCCGTATCACTTTAGTATAGTCTCCATGAGCTTTCCCACAGTGGAGGTCAGACTAACTGGATTGTAATTTCCTGGATTGTCATTGGGACCATTTTGTGTAGGTGCAATAAATGGGCTGTTATCCAATCCTGCAGTGCCATGCCTGACTCTAGTGAACTACTAAATAGGTCTGTCAGTGGCCCTGCAAGCTCCTCAGTCAGTTACCGTAGCACCCTTAAATGTATTCTGTGTAGGCCTGGTGATTTGTCCACTTTCAATGCCAGCAAACCATCCCTCCTTCCCTCACTCAATCCTCCTCTATCACTACATATGTGTTCCCCCCCCCACCCGCTCCTCCTTTCCCTCCTGAAGGCACTGGTCCATCCTTCTCCTGGCAAAGACAGAACAGAAGTATTCATTTAGTATATCTTTGTTTCCCTTATTGTCCTCCACCCATTCCACATCTTTCTCAAGCCTAACTATCCGTTCTTTCATGCCCCTTTTCTCACTTACATAGTGAAAGAAAGCCTTCTTAATTCCTTCAGCTATCTTCTGCTCCTTATGTGCCTTTTGCTCACCGGACTTCCTCACTGGCCTCAACAGCCAACTTTCGGTAATTTTCCCTATCCATCTCTCCCTTGGTTTTCCTGAATTTCATATAGGCCAATCTCTTTTTCCTTACTGCTTTGGCAAAACAGGAACCAAACCAATTTTTAAAATTCACCCAATGGTGTTGAGGGCTGACGTGCTGTAAAGCACATTCCCCCATGATCTGCTGATGACACAGGTTCAGAAACTGGAGCAGGTCACTTGGGGGCTGCTTGGGTGAGTGTGATGACTGAGCATCTGTTGGACTGCTCTCCTCACTTAGTTAGAGGTTTGCTGTGCCTCATCGCTGACTACCATTTGGAGGTATCTTTGGTGATGATGAATGTGAGACACACAGCAGGAATGGATCCCACACACAGAGTACCAGTGGCATCTCCGTAGATGTAGGGCATGCACATCATGCTCACTGAAGGAGCTCTTGGGATAAAAAGAGGAAAAACAAGGAGGGCTAGACTTCCTGATGTCCTGTCTGTATCCAGATGGTCTGCTTTACTGAGCTGGCCCCAAGGCTGCCTTAACTGTCTCTTGGGGGTGGGTAGGGATTGGGGATGGAATTCCTGATCCCGTCTTGCCATTGGGAGCAAGAGTGATAATTACATTGTTTATTTTTATTTATTTATATACTAGAAAGGAATGTGAGCAATACTATGCGTTTTCACAAGCATTCAGTGAAACTAAATTACAGAACTGAGCAGGAGACAAGAAATGAGCATCAATGTAATAAAGCAATTATACAAGTAATGAGTTACTAAGTATCTTTGGCTGTTGGAACTGCTTGCCAATTATGGCAACAAATTTAAAAGGTGCTAGCTGGCAAACTGTTTTCCCATTTAAGATATATATATATATATATATATATATATATATATATATATATATATATATATATATATGATTCTTAGTTGGAAAGCATATGTGGAAGAACTATTTTACGTTATTTAGCAACATTTTAGAATTCTTTTTTTGTAACATTGAAAACTTTGGACCTATTTTATAATCACAGTAAGACACTCCAGGGTGTTGATCGTGGTGGGCTAACAGCACTTTTTGGGTGGTTGAAGTGAAGGCACTCAGCAATGCCTCGTGCCTCATGGCACACCAGAGGTGTGCCACAATCCGACCACAATGCATAACCTGTCAGGCCTTTTTGCTTAAATAATAACACTTACTATTAATCAATCAAAATCATACAGATTGAATTTCACTTAGCAGTGGTGTAAAAACATTTTTTTATATTTTTCAGGTATTGATCAATAATTTTTCTTCAACATAATATCAAGAACATACAGTACACATTAATTTCTTTATCTGCCTTCCTAAAGTACTGCTGCCATTATAAAAGCATATTCCATTACCATGCCCTTTGATTTGCAGTTTTGAAGAAGCCTGATGGCAAATATGCTATTCTTATGATGCCGTTCAGAAATCGTATGGAGCGTCAGTTCTTGTTACTGATGAGATTGCATCACAGAGATGATGCTGAAATACAAGAGGCACAATATAATTGCCATATGCTGAGTAGCAGCATGATATGTGCTGCATCAGCATGTAACCTGCGTGAACATTCTGTGTGGATGAAAACACGTAGTCAGTATTGGTGGCAGAGGATAGTGCTCAGTGAATTCTGTGACACTGACTGGCAAGAGAATTTTAGCAATGTCACGTGCATCGTTAATGACACTGGTCCAGATAATGACACCTTATATGCAACCAGCCATGACACATGTACGCAGACCTGTACCATTGCCTATGAATGTTGCTATAGTTCTGTACAAACTGGGAAGCTGCTGTGAGTACAGAGTAGTGGCAAACCAGTTTGGCATCCACAAAGCAACAGTCCACAAGTTTGTACATATGTTGTGTATGTCTTTCTTCAAGGAAGTGTTACCTGATTTGATAAAGTATCCCTCAACATCTGAAGCAGTACAAATTGCCACTGCATTTGAGAAACAAAGTGGTTTACCACAAGTGATTGGCTGCATAGATGGGACTCACATACCAATCCATGCTCCTATTGATGGATATAGAGACCTTATTAACTGTAAAGGTTGGCCATCCTATGGGCTGCAGGCAATCGTTGATCATATTGGTATCTTCATAATGTTTTCTATTATTTGTATACTAAGGATTATGTGCTAATCATATTTGTGGATGGTGGGGAGTGGTTTGTAATATATATAATGTATGAGTGGCCCTTATTACCCACTGGATGATCCTCTTTAAGGTGGGTCTTCTCACCTATAAGCCCCTACATGGTCAGGGCCCAGGTTATCTCTTAGACCTTCTTGCACCTGCTCTCCTGGGTCACCTCCTCCATTCCTCCTGTGGTGTCAGTCTACAGATTTGATTATAGTCATTGGTAATCTGATGTTATTATGTAATATATATATATATGAATATGTGTCTACTCATTTCTATGGAGCCCAGAGTCTCTAGGATTGGGCATCTTTTAAATAAGTTTTCCATGATGAAATGTAGTACAACAGATGTGACTCAAACAAGTTAAAACAAGTATGGTGATATTATGTTAATTTTGTATTTCCAGCTTTTGGAACATGAACTTTGGTTCACCAGGAAGCCTCCATGATGCAAAAGTATTGAGAAACTCAGTAATATTTTCATGGGCTAATGAATTACCTAAAGTAATACATGCTAAGAAATATTACTCTTTCATATTCTGAGTTTCAGTTTCTATACAGTATATATCATACATGATTTTAAAAATGTCTGTTGGCTTTGAGAGGGTGGGGTAGTGGGTGGAAGGAGATGACAAACAGTGTGCAGACAGCTACTATCATCTGGAGGGTTTAAGATTACCTCTCAGTGTCTGGGTATACGGGGATGTTCTGGAACTAAACCCATAGCTAATTTAGTTAGATTTGTGTGGGTGGGGGAGTTGTAAAAAATGGATCACCACACGATGAGGCCTCAAGGCCTGCTCTTTGATTCAGACGGGACGTGCACCTTACATGGCAGTTCCGCAAAGACATTAACACTGGTAATGGTTAAGATAACAACAGTGAGCCACTGTTGCTCATAATAAAATAAAAGTTTAAAAAAATATATAAGTTAATCCAGTCATATAAGTAAAAGAAGTATTATGAATTTATATTTTTTCTATCTGTTTGTGTGCAGCAACCAAAGTTGATAAACAGCATGCTAATTAACATTTACATTATTGGTGACCCAGCATATCCAATAATGGAGTAGTTAATTAAGAGATGCATAAATTTACCTAGTGTGACTCCATCGCAAGAGTCATTCAATGTTTACCTGAGTTCCACTCGCATATCAGTGGAGATCACTTTTGGGGGATTAAGGGCTCGTTGGAGGATTCTGCAGAAAAAAGTGACTCTGAATATACTTTCACCCCTATGTGATTGCAACATGCTGTGGACTTCACAATTACTGTGAGAAGCAGAAAGAATAGGTTCATGCTAGATAGATAGAGAATGTACATGGGATTGATTATAGTCGACCACTGCCTGTTAGCAGATCAAGTAATGTTGAACTACCATCTGCAAATCATATTGGAAACATATTGACTGACTATATGGCAAAAAAGTATCCAATAGGAAAACAGCATACATATAATACATAGATTTAAATGTATTTATTCTTATCGTGCAAACTCATAAGACATAAGTTGTCGCTAAAGCAACAGACATTTATGAAGATAGAACTGTATGAAATGCAATGATAAGTACCATCAGGTATGTCTTATAAGACATACCTAATGATAACTGGTAGTAGAAATTAAACTGCACCTATGTAGTCACAGTTTTATTTATTAATTTACTGTTATGCATTATATATATTATTGATTCAGTTTTTAAACATCTCTAAATTTTTTTACTTACTTAACATATAATTAAATGTCACAATGGGAATAACTTCTAAGAGTATACTTAGCTGTATTTAAAAAATATAATTTTTCCAATCGATAACCATCCTAACTATGACATATCAAACAGTTGTAAATATAACCTAAATGTATCACTAAATAAATGATGGATATGTATGACTATTCCAGTTCCATTACATATCATTTGTGAATGATCCTACACTCTGGGTTACAGTTTACGGAGACTATTGTCAGCCTCATCAATTGGCTCTGACACCTCATCTCCTCTTGTGCTGTAATGCCTATTATAACTTTGTGGATAACCTTGAATAAATGGGGAGTTGACCCATTGATATTCTCCACTGTAAGATTGCCATCCTTGATACAGTCTACTTTTAGAATGGTGTTGAAACATTGGCACATCAGTTTCGGTTCTGTCCACTCCGTAAAATAAATTATGTGTGAGTACAAACCACACTACATAACACTTATTTTACATTCACAGACTAGACAAATGCAAAGTGAGAAATTATGTAAGCAATAATACCTGACAGGGTGGGTGATATTAGGCAATACTGGACCTCCCAGTGGCATAATGAGGTCTGGTGCCTTATAGCCACTGGAAGGTCCAGTACTGCCCATACTGCCCACCCTTCAGGTTATTACTGCACTTAGAAACCATTTTTTTTATTTTACATTTCACATGAAATTCCTACAGCAATGTATAAAATAAATATAAATGCCAAATAGAAGGTTCTGTGAAGTAGTCCCAACGGTGTTGCACTTGACTGCAGCTGATGAAATTGAAAGGTCGCAAAACTGGAGTGCACACTGCTCAGGTTAACAGTGAAAACTGTGGGAGTGCAACTCAGTAAGAACTATATGTGTACATGTCCAACTTCATTTTACAAGATACCGCCAATAGTGTCTGGGACTGAACTACAGTATTGAGTGTTTGGTGACTCTGTAGAAGACCGAAGAGTGAGAGTGTGCGATCTGCTGTTGGAGAGTCCTACTATCCTGAAACAGCCAAGTATGGGTTATTTAAGCAATAAGGCACAACAAAGTATGGGTTATTGGGGGTTTACCCAAGTATTGTGTTGCGTGTCATGAGGCGCAGATGAGTGACTTAACCACACAAAAATTGGGTAAATCCCCAATAACCCACACTCTGTTGTACCTTATTGTGATTATACAATGGACCCATGTCTAAAATAAATGTAAAATGAGTTTAATTATGTTTTTTATAAATGCAATTCCTCAACCATGGTTAATGGAGGATTTACCCACAGTCATGTGACATGCTTTGACCAATGAGATTATAGGATTTTCACACACCATTGCATAATAGAGTACTGTAAATAAAAAAAAAAAGTGTGGTGAGGAATTAGCCCATCGGAGGGTGATGTGCATTTTCGTGTCATCTGGCACTTCACTACTGACTGTTCTTGGGTGATCAAAATCTATCGCTAAGAGATGGGAAAAAAAAGGTGGCAATTTCAAATTCCCTGTGGTGATTTGAGGCAATGAGGAAGCAGGGTTAGCACCAGGATAATTGAATGGGTCAAGTGGCACTTTGGGCTGGCACTGCTTATTTGCTGGCTATCTATTGAAAGTAAATGTACCCACCTGGCAGAGGTACTAGCCAATCAAAGCCCATCCAGTTGAAAGACCATTGTCTAAGATATTGTGAAATGGAATAACACTCCACTATACTCTATAAACATATTGTACTCAATGCCGAATGACACCGTAAGAATTATTTTTAAACTTTTCATATTTAAAATGATGTGCAATAACCTTTTTTGATTCACAGTGTTAGGTTGGCTTGCAAACATTATGTACTGCATCCCCTTAAAAAATGAGGCCATCAATTCCTTTGTTGCTCAGGAAGAAGCCTCTTTGAAATCCTTCATCATTTTCTCATTCATTTTTTCCTCCCACTCTTGGCGTAATTGTTGTTATCTGTCTAGAGACTTAATAAAATAATGTTGCTCACATGACCAGTGATCAAGAATTTCAACCATCTTCCTTTTTTGTGCTTCAGCATTGCATTACCTAATGGTATGATGAGCAAATGGAAAGTATTAACAGTCACACAATTTCTAGTGAAATAACAAATGTGCTTCATCACACAATGGGGTCCTAGAACTCCCAAAAGATAAATAAGACCCTCAAAAATAAAACAGTTCAGATACCCCTCTAAAGTGTGACACAAAAGTGGGAGATTCAAACAACAACTGTAGTTTAGTTCAGATCGATCACTACAGTTACCAACCTCAGTACACCTACTGAACGCCCACCCTTTTTGTTTTTTTAAAAATATACCGGTGTCTCCATAAACAGTCAAGAGAGCTACAGATGAAACAAATATCCTGGTTCCATCTGAGGCCTTGTGTTGTTTGCTAGTGAGAGTAAACATTCTGTTAGTACTGCAGGAGAACAAGCACATTCCATGCATGGAATTTGATGCATTACAGCATTCCACCATACACTATATAGAGAATAATGGATGGGGAAGGGTTCAATATGAGAATATAATAACTGGGCAGCAATTTCTCTCAATGTACTGACCAGGTTGATATTTTCCATAACAACAGGCTGGTTGTTATGACATTCATGAGCCATGCCAGTCAAACTATGCTGCTGCCTCATTGGCCAACATTCTGTATGTGGGTGGGGCCAAACAGTCTCACAAACTGCTGGAGAAAAATTGCTGGTCTTTTATTATAAAAAATAAAAGATAGGGAGCGTGTTTCACATGAGAATTTAATGCACACCCTCATTGTGGGATACTTTGATAAACCCCTCGGGCTTCGCCCGCGGGGTTTATGTAGCATCCCACAACTCAGGTGTGCATTAAATTCTCATATCAAACCCTTCCCCATCCATTATTCTCTATTTAATGCACACCCGAGTTGTGGGATGCTACATAAACCCCGAGAGTGAAGCCTGAGGGGTTTATCAAAGCATCCCACAATGAGGGAGTGCATTAAATTCTCATATGAAACACCCTCCCCATCTTTAATTTTTTACAATAGCAGACCAGCAATTTTTCTCCATCACTTTGTGAGACTGCTTGGCCCTGCCCACATGCAGAATGTTGGCCAATGAGGCAGCAGCATAGTTTGACTGGCATGGCTCATAAATGTCATAACAACCAGCTGGTTGTTATGGAAAATATCAACCTGGTCAGTACATTGAGAGAAACTGCTGACCAGTTATTATATAGAGAATACTGGATGGGCAACCATGCACAACCAGTGTGTTCTGCAACAGAAGGATTTTGATTTCATCTCACCTCGACAGCAAATCTCGAGAGGTCCATGGGAATCAGAACCCCGACATGGCAGAACACATATGTTGTGCATAAAGTTGCTCATCCTGTATTTTTTATAGTGTATTATAAAATGGGTCTGCAACAATTTGATTGGCTTAATAAGACACTCAGGGACTGTGCATCATGGTGAGATAACCAGCATAAATACTTTGTCATATAATCTCCAAACGCATTACCATCATATCCCTTTATCATAAACATGTCTGTTTCTTTGACAGTAATCTGTTCCTTTTTTTTTAAATATCACTGGGAATACATATGTGATATGTAAGGGGTGCCTATGTCTCCAGCCCAGAGAAGCATTTACTCAGCTGAAATGCAAGGATTTTGCTCTATTCTTCACAGATAAGGTTGCTGACATCAGGTCTGGCATCGCCTCGTTTTCTCCTATGAGATACTGTCGTGATCAGCAGGAGGTGACATTCACTTGGTCTGTCTGGTCAGACATCGGCTGACTGGAGTTCATGGATATTGTTGAGAATGTCCAAAGACTGCATCCCACCAGCTGTAGTTTGGATCCGGGTCCTACACCCTTTTTAGTAGGTTGTGTACATGTTATCTGCCTGATCCTTGCTGAGATTGTCTAGCAGTCCTTGGAAAGGGGTATCTTTCTTGATCCCCTCAAGGAGTCGGTCATTCAACCACTCCTTAAAAAAATCCTCCTTGGACCCAGACTGCCTAACTAACTACTGACCTATCTCTAACCTGCCATTTGTTGGTAAAGTTATGGAAAAGATAGTGGCACGGCAATTGGATAATCATCTTACAACTCACAATATCTATGATACTCTCCAATCTGGTTTCAGGAAGAAGCATGGCACGGAGATTGCTCTGGTCCATGTTTTGAATGACCTCCTAACAGCCAGAGATCAAAAGGCATGTACCATCTTGGTCCTTCTTGATCTTTCTGCTGCATTTGACACTGTAGACCATGGTGTCCTTTTGGATCACCTGAGGCTTCCTTACAGACTGTCTAGTACAGTCTTCAAGAGGTTTCCCTCTTACCTCATGGGCAGATCATGGAGAGTGGCCACCAGAATTCATTCCTCTGGTGCTCAACCTTTGTTCTGAGGGGTGCCTCAGGGATCCATTTTGGCCCCCATGTTGTTTGCAGTGTATATGCTTCCATTAGGAGATATCATCAGGTGATACAGCTTGAGTTTTCACTGCTATGCAGATGACACTCAGCTGTATATGTCTTTTCTACCCGGACAGAATTATGCACTCTCCATGCTAAATAATTGCCTTGCTTAGATCAGATGTTGTATGAATACCAGTTGGATGAGGCTGAATCCTGATAAGGCTGAAGTGTTGGTAGTGGACTCTGGTCACCTCGGTGTGGGTATGAGGGTTGGACAGCCATTGGGTTTGTTTCTTGATGACGTCCCACTCATTACCTCAGGCCAGGTGAGTAACCTGGGTATTATTTCTGACTAGGATTTGACACTTAAGTCTCGGGTGTCAGCCGTCATCAAAACCTCTTTTTACCATCGGAGGAATATTGCCCGGGTGAAACACCTGGTTCCCCCTGATGATCTTCCAATGTTATTCCATGCCTTTGTTACTTCCCACTTGGATTTCTATAATTCTGTATACCTAGGGCTACCTGGGGTTGATATCCACTACTTGCAGCTGTGCAGAATGCTGCAGCCAGGCTTTTGACTGGGACCTCTTGGTCTAGTCATATTAAACATGTGCTATGATAACTGCACTGGCTGCCTGTTCAGTGGCGGGTCACCTTTAAGGTTGGTTTACTGACCTTTAAAGCCCTACATGAATAGGGACCCAGTTATCTGCAAGACCTCCTTGTACCCTACTGCCCCATCCATCCCCTTCGATCCACCAATGAGGGATTGCTGGAGATTCCCAGGGTTCGCATAAAGACATCTGACACTCTTTCTGCACCAATCCTGTGTAATTCTCTACCTTATCAGTTGAGAGAATGCCTGACCATTGACAGTTTTAAAACTTATTTATTTGACTTAGCCTTACCAAAGCTCTGCTAATTTTACTGTAATTCTATTGTATTAATCTGTTTTAACTTTGTTTCTTATTTAATATTTATTTATTGTTTGTACAGCGCTTTGGTTATGAAAAGCGCTTTGAAAATAAAATTGATTTTGATTTGATTTGATAACCAGGTTATTTGTACATCAACCTGTGACCTCGAGTCACCTCACAACTGGCGAAGCCAGGAGTGAGGTTTACAAAGGGTCACATGCTACTGTTCAAATAATCTGGTTGTCCCACAGGCACCCACATATATTTGATTTATGCAACAGTATTTTGGGGGGGTTCAGTTTAGTTATATTTTATTTTTTTCTTAACTTCCTTTCCATGTTTTTTTTCCTGTGCCTGGTTGCTGTGTTTGGTTTGCAGGATTGATGTACTGAGAAAGAGAAAAAAAATGGCTTTTTCTTATTAACAGTGATTTAATCTAAAATGTGGATCCAGTTATACTTTGATGTTAGAAACATTGCATATTACAAACTGTCTTAAATTTATTAATAGATAACTAGCACATTACGTGACATTGTATGATAGCTGCAGCCTTCTCCACCATCATCATCATCATCATCAGATGCAGTACGAGACACCAAGGCTGTGCCATCATCATTTTCATCAGAAGACTGTATATAGAAACATAGAAACATAGAATTTGACGGCAGATAAGGACCGCTTGGCCCACCCAGTCTGCCCATTTCCCTACCTGATGGATAAGCTGCAGATCCTAGTTAACCAGCAGCCTACTTCTTTCTACCCCCAACCCCTAGAATTGCCTTATGACTGTCCCATGCATGCTTGAATTCCACCACTGTTTTTGACTCCACAACCTCCTCTGGGAAGCCGTTCCATACATCCACAACCCTCTCTGTGAAAAAATACTTCCTTAAATTACCTCTGAGCCGCCCCCCCCCTTCTATCTTCAAATTGTGCCCCCTTGTTCTTGCACACCTCTTTTTTTGAAAGATGCTACCCTCTTGGACTTGTTGATTCCTTGAGGTACTTGAAAGTTTCTATCATGTCCCCCTCTCCCTCCTTTCCTCGAGGCTATACATATTAAGCTCTTTAAGTCTCTCTTTATATGTCTTCGGTGCAGACCCTCGCCATTTTAGTTGCCCTCCTCTGGACAGCTTCCATCCTGTCTATGTCTTTGTGAAATTGGGTCTCCAGAACTGCCGCATGATACTCAGATGTGGTCTCACCAGCTGTCTGTACAGAGGGATAATAACTTCTTGTTTTCTACTGGTGATGCCTCTCCCTATGCATCCCAGTATTCCCCCAACCCTCCTTGCTGCCCTCTCATTGCTTGCTCCACCTTTAGGTCATCTGATATGACTACCCCAGGTCCCTTTCCACTTTTTGTTGTTGTTAGTATCTCACCCCCATTGTGTACTCTTCCCTGGGTTTTGTTTCCCAGGTGCATTACCTTGCACTTCTTAGCATTGAATCTAAGCTGCCATACATTTGACCATTCCTCTAACCTTGCCAAGTCCCTTCTCATCCTTTCCACCCCACCCTGTGCATCAACTCTGTTGCAGATCTTTGTGTCATCTGCAAAGAGACATCCTTCCTTCAGTCCCTCTGCAATGTCGCTTATAAAGACATTGAAGAAGACTAGTCCTAATACTGAACCTCACGGTACCCCACTAACCACTTTTTCAGAGTGGACTCCATTTACTATTACTCTCTGTGTCCTATTCTCCAGCCAATTCTTTACCCAGGCTGTCATTGGGACCCACTCCCAGGCTGGCTAAATTGTATATTAATCTTTTGTGTGGGACTGTGTCAAGTGCCTTGCTAAAGTCTAGGTAGGCCATGTTCACATCCCCTCCCTGATCAACTACTTTGGTCACCCAGTCAAAGAAATCTATCAGATTTGTCTGGCATGACCTTCCCACTGTGAATCTATGCTGCCTTGGGTCCTGTGCCCCTCTGGCCTCTAGATACTCAACAATTCTTTCCTTCAGAAGTGATTCCATCATTTTCCCTACCACTGAGGTTAAACTAACAGGTCTGTAGTTTCCTGCTTCTGCCTTGCTCCCACTTTTGTGAAGGGGAATCACATTTGCCCTTCTCCAGTCCTCAGGTACCACCCCATCCTCCCATGATTTGTTAAAGAGGGTAGTCAGTGGTGTCACTAGTTCTACCCTTAGTTCTTTTAGAATTCTGGGATGAATCCATCAGGCCCCATTGCTTTGTCCACCTTCAGTTTTAAGAGCTCTTTCAGAACCCTTTCTTCTCTAAATGGGCTGGTATCAACTTCTGTATCCAGAGTGTTTCTACTGTTTGTTTTAGGTACCTCCCCTCTTCCTTTGTAAATACTGAGCAAAATATTTTTTAGTATCTCTGCCTTTTCACAGTCACCCTCTGCCCACCCTCCCTCCCCTTTATTAAGCCTCACTATCCCTCCTTGGTCTTCCTTGCTCCCTGATGTACCTATAAAGGTTTTATCCCCCTTCTTAACTGAGTTGGCTATCTTTTCCTCGGTTTGGGCCTTTGCTGTTCTGACTGCCTTTCCAGCTTCCTTTTGCTTTAACTGATACAGTTCTCTGTCCTGTTCCTTCTGTGATTCCTTGTACTTCCTGAATGCTTTCTTTTTCTCTTGAACCTTCACTGTCACTTCCTTTGAGAACCATAGTGGTTTCTTACCTCGTTTGTTTTGTTTATTTGCTTTACACAAAGGCTTGTTACCTCTGTGATGGCAGTTTTTATTATTCCCCATTGTTCTTCCACCCCTCCTTCCTGCCCATTTGCTAGTGCATTCCTTAGGCACTCACCCATTTTAGCAAGTCAGCCCTCCTAAAATCCAGTACCTTTGTCTTTGTATGGTTTTGACTTATTGCTGTGTTTATTGTGAACTATACTGTTCGATGGTCGCTAGTTCCCAGATGGCTACCCACTTCTACATCTGTGATCCTCTCTTCATCTCCATTTGAGAGAACCAGGTCTAAGATTGCTCCCTCTCGAGTGGGCTCCAATACTAGCTGTCTAAGGCATGCCCCCTGTAGGGCATCTAGAATAACCCCACTCTTAGAAGTGGCTGCTGCAACTGCACTCCAGTTAACATCTGGCATATCCAGATCAGCCATCAGCAATATCTCCCCTTTATCTGTCATTCTAAGTATACTTTCTATCATTTCCTTGTCCATTTCCTCCCCCTGAGAGAGGAGTTTGTATACAACCCCTGTGCAGATTGTGGTGCCATTGCCTACCTCCAAATTGACCCACAGTGCTTCTTCTCCTCCCTGTTCACCCTTTTGTTCTGTTGCTTTGATTTCTTCTCTTGTGTAGAGAGCTACTCCTCCTCCTCTTTTACCCTCCCTGTCCCTCCTGTAGATAGTGTATCCTGGTATGTTTACATCCCAGTCATGGTTCTGTGTGTACCATGTTTCTGTGACTGCCACGATATCCAGATCTTCCTCCTCCATCAAACCACTAATTCAGAAAGCTTGTTACCCAGACTACGGGCATTGGTACTCATTGCTCTCCATTTTTTGATGGCTTTACCTTCTGTAGCGGCATCCCCCACTGACCTTTCTACCTTGGTCTTTTTCTCATTTAGTACCCTGTTTTGTAGGGGGAGGCTGGGATTTTCCTGCTGCTTATCAGTGCATCCCCTTGACTAGTTTAAAGGCTTGCCAGCGAAGCATTTAAACCGATTGCCTAAAAGACTTGTTCCCTTCCTGGACAGATGCAGACCATCCTGCCAGTATAGGCTGGTGTCCCTCAGGTGGAATCCCAGTCCCCAATGAAGCCAAACCCTGTGCTTCACACCATTTTTCAACCATTTGTTAAACTGCATGGTGCAAAGTACCCTCGCCTCACCCATGCCACTGACAGGCAACACCTCTAGAAGAATACTGTGTGTGCTACTTGTCTTAAGCCCCTCCCCAACTCTACAAAGTCCTTCTGCACTGCTCTAATCTCATGATGAGCTAAGTCATTTGTTCCTAGGTGGACAATGACGTCCAGCTCAGACTCCCGTGCAACTGTTCTCGTGATCCTAAGGATGCGCTTCCTGTCCCTCCAAGCCATAGCACCAGGCAGGCACCTTACTTCAGTTTTCCCTTCTCCCCCCAGTTCTATCCCCCTAATAATTTAGTCCCCCACCAGGAGCAGCTTTCTTTCCCTGTGGTGCCCTCTGCCTCCTTCCTGAGGGCCTCCCTTGTGACAGTTGTCTGCACCCTCCTTAGTCTCCTCTGTGGGTGCATCCATAGGGGAACTATGCTCCCCCAGAATGGTGTATAGATTGTGGAGTGGAACAACTGACTGGGTGTGCCTCTGTTCCACCACCCTTACCCTCCCTGAGCCCACTGTGGTCCAACTGCTGTGCTTTCTTCGCAACCTCTGAGGTAGTGGTGGTGGTGGTGGCTCTGGTGTTCCCTGGATGGGGGAGGTTCCCTTGCCACTGTCCAGTGCGGCCTGAAGGCAGACAACTTCCTCCTCAGGGCAGATAGTTGTCTGCAAACAGGGCAGCATCTCAGCCTCAGAAAGACTCCCGGAAGACTGCTGCCCCACAGCCATTACATTGTACTACTCCCCACATAACTGTCTACCTTGTCTATTTTTTTGGGGGGGGGTTTGTGTGTGTGTGTGTGTGTGTGTGTGTGTGTGTGTGTGTGTGTGATTGGTGCATTATATAGAAATATATGTATTTATATAATGTATGCTTATATTGTCAGTGCAGTGTGCCAGACAGGATATGACAGTGATATGTACCTTGCCCTCTTGAGAAATTATGTCAGAACCCCAGGTATAAATGAACTATTTCCAGGGGTGGGTGTGGGGCAGGGTGGGAAGCGGTTGAGCCTAAACTGTGCCCTCACCGAAACAATCAGCTAAGCGCTCTGACCTACCGATCACGATGAGTGCCTTCCTGTCAGCAAGATGCCATACCGACAATTTGTAATACTGCTTCAAACCAATTTGACAGAGAAAATACCCTGCTAATCAAACAGAAAAATCCAAACATCCAAGTCAGACACAGGTAAACCTCCCAGCCCCAAAGAGCCTGGTGACTTGTGCTCTGAAAACAGTCAGCCCCAAAACCGTCAGCTGTGCAGAAGGCAGATACAGAAAACAGTATTCAGCCTATGTGGGTTTAAACTCTTCCTGCACTGAAAACCTTAACACTTGTAACAAAAGTAAAGCAAACTCCACCTCCCTCTGTTGATTGAAAGACTGCCTTTTCTGATAATTCTACGTTCCTTATTTCACCCTTCAGTTAGAAGTATCCTCCACCTGAAGAATATTAACTTTCCTAAGGAATCTGCTTCACACCAAAGACGATTGTAAATTGTAAGGTTCACCTCCCTCTGTTGTGAGCACTACTCGCTTTCTTGCAAATCTTAAGTCCAGTGTTGCAGCTTGCAGCCAGAGGTAGCTTCACCTGAAGACTATGAGGTTATCTGATGTATTGCTTCGTCATGAGCCAGACTTGTATCTTCCGTAACTGTGTCTGCATTATTTTTACTTAATGATGAATCTATGGGAAACATTCCAAATGCAATTCAACTGTATACAGTTTATGAAGAGTTTATCATACAGTGTGTATAGAAACATTGGGTCATGATTTGTTGCAAAACATTCAATCATCTAACGGGATGATGTACCTACATGTCTATCTCCACACTTTCCCCACCACACTAGCGTTGCTATTGAGGATGGTTGGTTGCATGGTATGGAATGGGGAGGTACAAAGACAATTGACCCTGCTGGGATGAGCAAATCACTATATCAAGTGTGGATAAATCCTTCCATCACACACAAATTCTTGGTATATACAGGATATGGCATGTGTTAGCATGTCATAACCTTTTTACCTTCATGAGAGGTCTGTAACCTCTTGATCCCTAACAAGTGGCTTAGCCACGAGTGAGGCAACAAGAGGGCACAGACCGTGAGTGAAGATTAAAAGCATATGGCACACTATCCCATGCCATATCCCCTGTATACCAAGAATTTTTGCATGCCATGATGTGCCGTCCATCAAGAAAGAAAGAACAAGAACAAGAGAGCAGATGCCCCTGTTAATATGTTGACTCCTTCTTCCAGCCATGACTACAGATCAAATCAGTCCATCATAAAATACCTGTTAGTCTAAAGGCCACCACCCACTACTATCACAAATGTTATTAAGAGACAAATAAACCTATATAGTCCTGGACACAATATAGCAGATGCGATCCTCAGCCACTAAATGTGAAATGTACAACTACTGATCACGTTTCAGTTAGTTTCTTGATTCCACTCACCAGCTGAAGGTTCTGGTAACAACTGTACTTCATTATTGTTATCAGTGTTTGATGGAATGCTTTCATCAAACCTGACATTAATTGTATTTGTGATCATCAGAGAAGATGGTCTATAGCCAATCGATTCTTCCATTTCATCATAAAAGGTAAATGTAGCTCTCCCTGATCCACTTTTGCATTGTTTTTCTTTGCTTTAAAATATAGGGTCTTCAGGAATTTCCACTTGTGCTTCACCTGATCTACAATGTGTATAAATCCTACCAATTTCATCTTCTCAATGACTTTGCGATAAATATCGCTATTCCTAGCTTTACGGCCATCAAGTTGTCTTACTATGTCTTGCTCTTCTAAATAGCTGATCAAAACAGCAGTCTCCATTTCAGTCCAAAAATATTTCTTACTATTACTTTCAGACATCTTAGGAATCTGTTGAACAAGAGAGATGTAAAAATTACTGTCCAGCTCAAAATACGTGGCCCTTATTGATGTGCCATTCCCAAGCTAGATCTGAGTTTAAGAAAACACACAATTTCTAAACAGTACAACTTCACCTGATAATTTCATGAAAAATTCACACTTGGTGGATAAGGTAGTGGGCCCTGATGGAATTCATCACATAATTCTAAAAGAAATAAGGGGAGTACTAGTGACACCACTGATTACCCTTTTTTAACAAATCATGGGAGGATTGTGTAGTACCTGAGAACTATAGGAGGGCGGCTGTGAATCCCCTTCACAAAAGTTGGAACAAATCAGATGCTGAGGACTGGATGGGTGCCCCAAGACTGGAGGGTGGCCCATGTCATGCCGAGCCACAAGGGGGGATCAAGAGAGGAGGCCAGAAAGTCCAGGCCCCTTAACCTGGCCTCGGTGGTCGGCAAGGTGGTGGAGGGTATTGTCAAGGAAAGCTAGGTGGTTACTGGAGCAAAAGGCAATTTTCACAGTTAATGTTAGTACTCCTTTTTTCGCATCACTATTTAATATATTTCAGATTATCTTTCTTCTTCCATCATACTTGTCTGTTTAAAATCAAAAAGGCATAATTACACAGCAGCGACAGCTTACCACGGGATCCAGTAATTTTGTGAACGATTAGTTGGGAGGCATGTACTGGCATGGAAATGAACTAACCACAAATCTCTTGATAACTGAATCAGAAGCAGGTGGGTGCACACACACACACACACACACACACACACACTCTCTCTCTCTCTCTCTCTCTCTCTCTCTCTCTTTCTCTCATCTACCACCTGGAAGATAGGAAAGGCACATAGTTTGCAACTGCACTGTGCTGCACAGTGTAAGTCACTCCTCTGCCTATTATAATGTAATTAGGACCTTCTAGGTACAATTAACAACCTGACAGTGCCAGTGTTCATGAGGTGGGGTCCCAAAAGGCCTTGTTGAAAATTTGGTGCAAAAATTCCAAAGAATGCCGAAGTTATGAACATAAGTTCAAAACACCATTGAAATACATTATACGGCACTTACAGTACCTGTATTTCTCATTTTGTAGTTTGGCTTTGAAGAGTGCAGACATGTCTCAGTCCATGGAAAATGGCATAGTAGGACCTCAGGTGGTAAGTACAGGATAAGAGGGGGTGTGGGTGGTGGGTGCTCAGTTGGAAGGTTGGGATGGGGAGTGGGACAACAGCAATGACAGAGGACCATTTTCTCTTTTTCAGGTTAAAAAAAGACATTGAGTGTTTTTTTTTTTTTAAAGGAAAGTTATTAAAACTATTTTGGGACACTGGGAGTGGGCTCCTCAGTGTCCCACACTGCTGAAGGGGTACTTGTGCATGCCAACATGGGGATTGGGCACCTGATGTTGGCACCTATAATTAAAACAATGGGCTTTGGGGAGGGGATACGACACCGAGGGTGGGATCCCGATGTCTGCTTATATAAAAGACAATAATCAAGCTATTTATGGACACAGAGGGTGGGCTCCCCAGTGACTCACACTGCTTGGAGGGGGGACTTGTAAATGCTAACATAGGGATTGGGACCCCTGATGTCAGCAAGTATATTAAAACAATGGGCTGTGGTAAAGGGGGGCATTCGACACCAGGGGTAGGCATCTTGGTGTCAGAGTATACATATAAATAAAAAAAATAATCAAATAAATACACTACCACAGGGGACTGAGGCCCTCAGTGTGCAGATAGCAGTGTGAGGCAGAGTATGGTGGGGCTACAATGATAGAGCCATTACTGACAAACCACTCACAACACAGCAGGCTTGCACTATATGACACAGCTGCCATTTGTTTAAATGACATATGTGTCATGTAGTGCAACCAGCTCCTAATCACCAGATACATTATACGGCACTAAGCTTTATTCCTCAGTTCATGGTTTGGCTTTAAAGAGTGCAGACGTGTCCCATCCACAGGAAGATGACAGTATATGACCTCCGGAGGTGAGTATACGGTAAGGGGTGGGGTGGTGGGTGCTCAGTGGGAGGGTCAGGATTGGAGCAGACAGGAATGGCCTTTGCAGCAATGTGGCATCAAGGAGCCAGAAAGGGAGCTCAAAGGGGAAGATGGCCAGCCAGGTACCTGCAACATTGGGGACAGGGAGGTTTTGGTGGTAGGAGAGTGCCAGGATATGCAGAAGCTGATGTAATACTGTGAAAGATCGGATTGGGATGGCAGGGCTGTGGGGAGAGTGGCAGGGTTCCCATAGGGGGAGGTCAGTGGCAGTGGTTTTCCTCCCATATCAGAGGTGGCAGGGTGACCTGAGTACAGATGGAGCCAGGGGGGCCCTTCACCCATTTTAAGGGGATCTGCATGGAAAGACAGGTCTCTGGGCACTGGTATCTAAGAGCCAGGTGGGTTTCAGGTCTTAGGGCAGCTCTTGGGGGGGTGTTCCCTGGCTGGAGCTTATCTCAAGCCCAGGATGTGTTGGCAGGGATGTGGCCAGAGGCTAGGACCATTCAGATGGTCATCTGGGAGCTTGGTGAAGAGAATGGGTGCCAGTTATGGAGGATTGGGGCTGCTTGGAGGTCCTGAATAGTGGCAGTGATCAGGACTCTCTAGTGGCAGGGCAGCCCTGGACAGGTAGCTCAGGCACTGGAGCAGGGTCAGGTTTGAGAACTGCTGCACCAGTAGAGAGAGAGAGAGAGAGAGAGAGAGAAATTGCATGGTCATGGGGACCAGTGCAGTGAAGCTGGGTGCACCAGCAGGTTCAGGTTCCATGTGGGAGGACAGTGTATGGGATACAGGGCCAGGGTCGGAGAGGAATAAATCCTGGTACCACTCATAGATTTGGGTCAAGGTCCAGGGCCCAGGTGGGGGAAGCAGCAAGCTTCTCCAAGCCGGAGATAGTTCAGCCGACCAGTGCCATACCAGACAGAGGCAAGGAAAAGGGTGACCCAGAATAGTAAAAGAGGGAGATTTGGCTTTGTAGCAGCAGTGAGCCAGGAGCCTGTAGCTTCTTCATGGGAGGAGTTTGCTTGGGTAAACCATCCAAGAATCAGAGTTGGAGATAATCTGCTTGTACTGCTTGAATAATAGTTATGCTGCTTGATAGGTCCAACCTTGGGTGAACTGTAAAAAGTTTATATAGCCCCATGGAGCTGCTTTTTTTTTGTTTGGTGAAGGATGGGACCCCTGTACTTCTGTAATCATTTGGGGCTCAGGTGCTAAAATAAAGAAGCAGTTTGGGAAGAAACTTGGTAGTGATGTCTTCTTTACTTCAGTTAGATAGGGGGAGAAATGAAATGAACCCCCCTTGCATTTAATTTGTGTCATAAGTTGTAATTCCAGAAGGTATCCATCATACTGCATCGGGATTGAGGGTCTCGGGAGCTCAGAAGAGACAGGAGGCTGCAAGTTGAAGATCCTGTTCTGGAGGCCAGAGGTTTGGGGTGAATCCAGGTCTTGGAGGTAGAGATTGAGAGTGCATGGTGTGATGAAGCCATCAAGAGGTAGGATACCTGTTCTTTCCTATCTTTATTTCTGATGCACCAGCTCAGAGTGTTATGCATTGTGAGAATCCTTCTCATGCCACCTGGACCATCTGCGATGAATAAATGTATGCCCCTAAACAGAGGGGGAGAGGAGGGTTAGATATAAAAAAATCAAACCATACAAAAATCCACCTATGGATGGATAATATTGTGAAGGGCATGGTAATGCCATACATTTTATGTCTTTTCATCTGTTTTTTTTACTTTTTATTTTTTTTTAATTTTACATGCATTCTTGGGGGTTGCATTATTACATAATTTGAAAATCAATGGGGTAAGAGAAAATATGCTGTGAAACTGTATATTTGTGGGGGGGGGGTTTATACACATTTTGTACTCCTCCTTCGCAGTTGGCAGGCAGCTCCAGACCCTCCCTTTGAGGAGACTCACATCTCTGGTGAGGCTTTTCCCTGCACACTACCCCAACCAGCCATCCCCCACTGGTTGACCCCCCCCATGACAGTGCTGGTGCCAAGGAGTGCTGGCCTCTCCCCAACCCTGGAAACCAACATCTAGATTGCCAGGGAAGGTGCAGGCACTAACTGCTATCATACAGCCTGCCAACTCTGATCCTTTTTCCATTTTCTCCTGGGACCCACACATGTGCTATACGTGGGATGACTGTCTCCACCTCCAGTCTGTGCATGGGTCCATCCTTTTCTAGCATCACGCCTGTTCTGATCCCCAGCCTCTGGTAGGTGTCAGTCTACAGTGCGATGCTGAGTCCCCCCTCCCCTGAGGAGGGAGAGCTATTGGTGGACACGCAATCCTTCCTCACCCTGGCCGACCACCAAGCAACCCGAGTCTGTTCCTAAATCCAGGTCGCCGGCATGGCGCGAGGTAAGGCATCCGGTGCCTCAACCCTTAGAGTCACTGGGCCAGTATATTTGTGTTTTAAAATGTCTGTGATCTAAGCTACTGAGTAAATTTCTGTTTGCAATTATTTGCAAAAGTGAGATCAGGTGCCAATCATTTTCCAATTCATGGTTTGAGGAAGTGTTAGGTACCAAAGTATTTAAACAGTATATTCCTTACATGCCCATCCATACCTGGCTATCCGCAAATCTATCTGCTGACACAACACAGTCTTCCTCTTGTGTCATGCTGCTTACATATTCCTTAAACCCCCAAAGTCTCTAAAAAGAGATTACCCTTTTTCTTACAAATTGGTGATCCCAATGTTTTCTCTTTTGCTGCCAGCATTTCAGCTAAACTGGTGGGAACAACTGTCTCTGAGCTGTACAGGTTATCTCCAACTATCAAGAGACACTGCACGCACAAGTTAAAAAGTTATGCTCTTGTAAACCTTGCAAAATGCATCCGATAATACTATCCACACCGTCTTATTGCTGTCAAATTGCAACATGTCCATTCTTCTGAGACTGCATGAAGGCTTCATGAGCTATCAAATTTTAGAGCTCAGTTTATAGTTGTCCACTGAGCATGTAGTGCAAATAAAGTGAAAATAAATATAGTGGAAAAATGTCAAGTTTTAACATAGTAATTACGATGAAGATAAAGAAGAGACTTCAAGGGGTATTTGCCTTGAGGTCAGCAATGCACACTAACTATTACTGTAGCTCACACTGGACCAGGACAGTCTTAATGGGTTTTGCAGGCTCTATCACATCACTATTAACAGTACTTCACAGCACATGCTTGCCAACAACACGTCACAAGTAACCTACAGTAATAAACATTGCTGATCTCAAGGATTTTTAACCCTGATTTGTACTCTGTTTTTCTTCTTTAAAACACACAATTGGGGTGCCGGGGGGGCGGTAGGATTGAGATTGTAGCAGAAGACAGGGAGATGAGGGATTTTATTTGAAGTACTGGACTGGGGAGGAGAGTGGAAGGCTGTTTCTTTCTTTTTTTTTTTTTTAAGTATTTCCCAAATAGGAAAAAGTATGAGTAGTGTCACTATTCATTATTTCTCTCTGAGTAATGGAGAGTGTATTATTCATGGTATACAGGAAATACTGTTTATTAATCGCACATCACTACTAAATGCTAGTGGATGAATCCCATGTTGGCTACGATGTACCATTGGTGCAGTGACTCCCCGACAATGAAACCCCGGCAGTGAAACCCGACGTCGACATACTTTGCATCAATGGGTATTTCTCATCAGGGAGTTCTTGTCAATGGGGGTAAACACCAAATGCCACTGTCTGTGCAATGTGGATTTAAATATATAAAGTAGGTGCTTGTGGGGGGGTGCAGACCCCCTCACTGACACAGTCGGCGTGCTGCTTCTCATTGTCAGGATGTGGTGGTGTCAGCGATGTCGGTGGGATCACATCGATGTAAGGGATGTCATTGGGATTTCTGTTGATGCGGCATGGTAGTTCAAGGGTTCAGGGAACCCACAAGAGAGAGGGTAACCCAGGACCTGGTGCTCTTGAACAGTGTCTATTTAAAAGGAAAAGTCCCCACAACCTGTTTTCTGTATATCTGTGTAGTCTGCAGGCATGAACAATGATTCCCTCTCCAGCATCTCCCTAATGCCATCCTAATTTAAATATAAATAAGGTTGCTTCAATCTGTTTTGTCCTGCTGTGAAAACCTGTTTGCCTCCATTCCAAATGTCATGACCCCACTCATGCGAGGCATAATGGAAGTTGAAGATGTGTATGCAAAAGCTTGCAGACGTTATACTCATTCAATTCTGTTAAGTCTTGTGAAGTCCCTGTATTCCCCAAAAGCTTTTTTTTTCTAACTCGGATACAGTTTAAACTATAGAAAACATCAGGGCAATGCCTTGAAAGGATTCATGGCCAGCATAAAACAGGAACATAGGGACTGAGAAACAGCAACCGCACTGACTAATACAGTGTAACAACTTCAGGCTTTACCAAAACATCATAAAATTCCAAGATGCCTTACAAGATTCAGGTTATGATCTTTACAATGGAGTCAAGCAGCTTTTCACACCAGAGTTAAGTACTTTCCTTTACATTTAAGTACTGATGAAATTAGGAGGGTGCAGCAGAGGCAATCACTGTGCATGCCTACAGACAACACAGGGAACAGAATAAAAGGCAGAGGGACTTCCCCTTTAAGGACATAATGACAGGGGAATCACTGAATACTGGCAACCACTGATCAGTTTAGTTCACTATTGAATTGTTTGCAGAGCACACTAACTCAAATATAGGGATGGTGTATCTAGAAAGGATACCACTTTGTGGTGGCCTGGGGGACTTCTGGCACAGGAGGATCTTCAAAGGTTATGGCTTTCACCTGATAAGAGAGGGAACCAGTGCACTGGGGCAGAAGTTTGATATCTACTTTGGACAGTTAAACTGACTGCAGGGGACACTAAGGCTACAGTAGGTGAACCACGGTAAAGGAAGTAAGGGAGAGGGTCCTAGCTAGTGGTCTCCTATACTGAGGAATTGTAGCAGTAAGGTGGGCAAAAAGAAGGTTGAGTTTCAAACAGCAGTATTGGAAGAGGCTATAGATGAAAGGCTCTCAAGGTCTGCAAGCAACAGGAAAAATAAGAAGTTAAGCAGAATGGGAAAGAATGCAGTAGTAGGATCACAAAACAGCCAAATGGGATCTGGAGCTAGTTGGAATGGGGTCTACATTAATGCCAAGAGTCAGGATAATAAAGTCATTGAGCTCCAGTCATTTGTGGCAGACACTGAGGTGAACCTAGTAGCCATTACAGAAACTTGGGCCACAGAGAATAACAAATGGGACTTGTCAGTCTCAGGTAATACAATGTTAAGACATGACATGGGGAAGGCAAAGGGAGGTATAGCCCTATATTTGAGGGAGGACATAAAGGTTGCGGAATGGATACATCAGGAAATCAAATGGGAAACTTAGTCACTGTTCACCTCACAGTCCCTGAGGCAAGAATATACAGGCGGGGTGCTCTTTAGACTATCACCACAAGGAGAAGAGAGATATAGGAAGCTCAGTGAAGAACTGGCAAAAGAAGTGAAGAAGTGGAAAGTGGTGGTAGTGGGTGATCGAACCAGCCATATACTGAGTGGGACATTCCAGCAAACAGGTGCACCAGAAGTCAAGCCCTGCTGGATACATTACAGGACTGCCTGCTAGTGCAAAAGGTTAACAAGCCCACCAGACTGATGACCATTCTCAATTTGTGCTCATCTCCGAGATGGTGGGTGACGTGAGGGTAGGGGTACACTGACGTCCAGCAATGTAAGTGCTTTTGTTTCAGGCTGGCCCTCGAAACCAGAATACCCCTATTAAAAACTAAATCCTAGTTTCAGAAGAGGATACTTCAACTGAATGAGGGAACTGGCCTGAAACAAACTGACCAGAATGGACAGCATCAGAAGTGTTAAGGGAAGATTCTGGGCACTCAAGGGGACCATTTTCAAGGCAACAATGTAATGAATGACAACTGTAACAAAATGAAAAAGATACAAGAGACCAAAATGGTTCTTGGAAAGAAATAGGGAAGCAGTGAGTGCCAAGAAAGAAGCTTTCACCAGGTATGAGGAAATGTATGGGAGGAGGAATGGGGTGAGTACCAAATGAGAACTAGGGATGCTAGAAGGATGGTCAGGGAGGCAAAGGGAAACATGAAGCTGTGTATCGCCATGGGTGTCAAGGGTGGAGAAAACAATAATGATACACTTAGGAAATAAGGAAGCAAGGATCTGATATGACTAGGCTACAAGATGGGTGGAGGATTATAGAGGAAGATGAACAAAAAGCAACCATCCTTAATGATTACTTCTGCTTTGTCTTCACACATGAAGACAATGGGCCTCTGCCTGAAGAAGGCATCTGTTGGCCAGCTCCGTGGCACTGAGCAATGGGGCATCACTATGGCATGGTGGCAATCCAGGTTTGCACCCTGAGCCCAGATAGCAGGAGCGGAGTCCAGCAGGGATGGAGTTAACAGCATCCTTTGGACACTTCCTATTGGGGAGGGATGTTGCAAGCTGCTCTAGAAGCATGTCTTGGTGGTGGCTCATGGAGGTGATCTTGGTGGTATGGGTGACCACATGCTGCCAAATGCCCCTTCCCCCAGGAAGCCGCCATGGCCACAAGCATTGTGGGAGGTGGGAGGGTGCCCCAGAACAGAGGAAAATGGCCTTCAGCAGGCCTTCCTCCTGCTGCTGATCACCCACTCCACTGCGCCCAGTCCCTGACTGACAACCCTGGTGCAAAAGGCACTTTATCCCTCCCTGTTGCTGGCCCAGGCCCCCCCCTCCATCAGGGATAAGCCAGACCACCAATGGGAGATGTTAGCAGCATTCCAGGGGAAGCTGAGACAGGTGCAGCAGTGGGGGTCAGGTCTGATGGGCAAAGGAGAGCCAGCCTGAGAGAACCTGAAGGAGTGGGGCTGCAGGGGCCTGGAGAAGGAGTAGAAAAAAGGCATCTACTGTCTTTATCAGAGATTGGGTTCAGAAGGGCTAGAAGCCCTAAAGGTAAATATGTCCCCAGCACCAGATGGGATGCCCCCAAGGGTGCTCAAAGAATTGGCAGTGAAACTGACTGAACCCTTTGTAGGCGTATTCAGTAGCTAAATTCAGACAGGGGTATTTCCGTAATAATAGAGGTTAATAGACGTAGACCTGCTACACAAGGGATGGACAAGGAGCAACCTAGGAATTACAGACCTCTCAACCTTGCCTCTGTAGTGGATAAACTAATGCAGTAACTGGCAACAGAGGACCTTGAGGGCTACCTAGAAAGCAAGGGTCTACAGGATAGTAAGCAGCATAGGTTTTTGGAAGAGTTGTCTTGACAGATGTCTGGGTAACAAAGGTGGTAGGTAGATAAGGGCCACACTGTGGATTTATTCTACTTTCATTTTAGCAAGGCTTTTGATTGGTTGATACACAGAAAGTTGTTGAGGATGCTGTAGACCTGGGTGCATCTAGGGACATAGTTGTATGGGTGGGAAACTGTTTAAAGAAGAAACAGCTGAGGGTGGAGGAAAACAGAGACAAATTGGAAGAGATAGCAGTCATGAGTGGGCTGCCACAGGAATATGTTCTGGGTCTTGTCTTCTTCAATATGTTCTTCAGTAACATTGGAGAGGACAAGATGTGTCTCTTTGCAGATGACAAGAAGCATTGTATTAGGTTAGTTAGTGGCAAAGGGACAGGGAGAAGCAGAGGTATATACAATGGCTAGAAAGGAAGCCTAAACTTTGGCAGTTGAAATTCGGCACCAAAAAGTGCAAGGTTATGCACCTAGAGAACAAAATCCTCAGGAAATAGTACTGGAAAGGAGGAGTAAAACTGAGCACTACATCAGAAGAAAGGAACCAGGAAGTCATTATTAGTGACTCCCTCAGTTGAGCTAGTATTACAAGTTGCATAGTAAGGCTAATAGGATACTGGAGTGTATTAGAAGGGGTATTGACAGCAGGAAAAAGGAGCTATTACTACCTCTGTACAAGTCATTGGTGAGGCCACACCTGAAATACTGTGCTCAGTTCTGGGGTCTTCACCTATGGAATGACAGGGACATGCTGGAGTTGGTGCAGTGCAGGGTGACCAAGATGATTCAGGGCCAACAGGGAAGTTAATATGAGGATCACTTCAAGGTACTGAACATGCACTCCCTGGAGACCAGGCAAGAGAGGGGAGATATGCCAGAGACATTCAAGTTCATGAATGGAATAAACAAGGTGAACTGCTGGGGACTATTTAATAGGAATAAAGATTCAAAATCCAGAGGTCATAACTGGAATCTGGTGGAGGAAGGTTTAAGAGGGATATAAGGAAGTTCCATTTAACAGAAAGGGTGGTGGAACCATGGAACAGTCTGCCAGCAGATGTGGTGGGTGTCAAGACTATAAATGGCTTCAATCATGACTGGGACAGCATGAAGGGTTTGGTGCTTACTCAGGTCATACATAACAGTAGGGAAGGGAGCAGGGGAGCAGGCAGGCAGGGAGGGATAGAACCTTAGATGAGTGAGCTCTGGGGCAGATAGGGAACTACAGGCAGACTAGATGGCCCTTTGGTATTTTTCCACTGTTATTGTCTACACTTCTTTTTACAACTCTAGAACAAGAGTTCTCGATTCCAGAACGACAGACAATGGAAGCAAGGGTGATGATCAGAGCTATGTTTGTGCCAAAGAGGCTGAGGGCATGGAGGAGAAATGGTCACCATTAGTAAAAGCCTGGAAGATGTCACCAATATCCTGGTTGAAAGAAGTAGGGAAGGAGAAGATAAAAGGGAACTCTATATGTTTCACAAAGGAGACTGGAGTAGCAGTGGGAGAAAAAATGGTAATGTTTAGGAAAACTTAAAGTGAGCCAGGCAGAAAGTGACAGCAAAGCTTACCTAGAGAAACTGAAAGAAGTTGACAAGATCATGAGGAAAGCTAAAGTTGGAGCAGAACGAAGGACTGCAGAAAGAGTTAAGGACGGTGACAAGGCCTTCTTTTGCTACATCAGAGAGAAGTAAAAAACAAAATATGGTATAGTAAAACAAAGACATCAAAAATGATCAGTGGAAGGCAGAAAGTGTAAAGCAGAAACACTGCTCTAATGTTGTTTGGTATTCACAAGGAAGAAGGAAAGTTCCTTCTTCTTGTGAACCTGAGAGCAAAATAATACCCAGACCAGTAAGGGGAAAAGAAAGAGCCATGAAACTGATAGCAGCAGAGAGAGTGGTCAAGAGAACAGATAGATTGCACGTCAGAGTGCTAATGGAGAAGGCATAAGTACTAGCAGCACCTCTGGTTGATCTCTACAACTACCCTGGAAAGCCAGGAGAGATACCTGCAGACTGGAGGGTAGCAGACATCGTAACCCTGCACAAAAGTGGAAGAAGGGATGAGCCGGGAAGCAATAGACTGCTAAGTCAGACCTCAACTGTGAGTACACTGCTTGAATTCATCATTAAGGAGAGGATAGTAGAGTTCCTAGTGACAAGTGGGCTACTGGACAGAAGGCAACATGGGTTTGTCACAGTGGATATTGTCAAGCAAACCTGATTGACTTCAACCGGGTGAAAAAGGTTGCTGATAAAGGAAAGGCAGTCAACATACTGTATCTGGGCTTCAGTAGATTGTTCAACTCGGCTCTGCACAGGAAACTGATAAAAAATCTAGGGGAACATGGGGTGCAAAATGGACTAAAGCAGTGGATATGGAACTGGCTGGGCTGGGGACAGAACACAGAGGGTAACTGTAAATGGTGAGCACCCTGGATGGAGAGGGGTCACAAGTGGAGTACTGCAGGGTTCGTTCCTTGAATTGGTACTCCTTCTTTATCAGTGAGATGGGGAGGGCAACCGAGGGAAATTCTGCCTTTTTGTTGATGACGGCAAACTCTTTGTCAGACTGAAGATTGAAGAGGGTTTTCTCCAACTGAGAGAAGAGCTATGTAGGCTGGAAAAATGGTCAAGGATCTGGCAGCTCAACATTAATGCCAAAAAGTGTAAGAAACATAGAAACATAGAAGGTGACAGCAGAAGGGGACTACAAGGTCCATCTAGTCTGCCTGTGGTGTATAAATTACTACCCCCCTCCCTCTTATCTCTTTTTTTGAATGATTCCTTTTTGCTCAACCCAAGTGTTTTTGAACCCCTTAACCATGTTGGCCCCCACGGCATCTGAGGATAGGCTGTTACAGGCGTCCACCAATCATTCCATGAAGAACTTTCTAACACTGGCCCTGAACTTTCCCCTTTCAGTCTAAGATCATGTCCCCTCATTCTGCTACTCTCCTTGGAATGAAAAAGTTCCTGTATCTGTGCCTTATTTATACCTTTAATGTATCTGAAGGTTTTGATCATGTCTCCCCTCTCCCTCCTCGGTTCCAGGAAGTACATGTTTAATTCCTTCAACTTATCCTTATATGACATTTGGTGTGATCCCTGTATCATTTTTGTTGCTTTCCTTTGTACTGTCTCTATTCTGTCAATGTCCTTTCTGAGGTGTGGCCTCCAAAAAAAGTATTCTAGGTGGGGATGGACAAATGCCCTATACAGCAGCAGTACCACTTTTCTCCTCCAGCTCATGATTCCCTCCTAATGCATCCCAACATGCCATAAGCCTTAGGTGCTGCCTTCTTGCAGTGTCGATTTACTTTCAAGTCATCTGATATTAAAATCCTCAGATCACACTCTTGGCTGGTCATCGCTAGTCTTTCTCCTCCCAAGTAGTACTCCCTTTTGGGGTTCCTTTTTCCTATGTGCATGACCTTGCACTTTTTGGCATTAAAATTCAGCTGCCATGCTCTAGAGCACTCCTCTAGTTTCTTTAAGTTTGATTCCATTTTTATTAGTCCTGCTGGGTAGTCCACTCTGTTGCATATCTTTTATGTCATCTGCAAATAGACATACCTTTCCCTCAAGCCCACTTGCAATGTCATCTATGAATACATTGAATAGCAGAGGCCCCAAACCAGAGCTCTGGGGTACCCCGCAGGTTACCTCCCAATCTGCTGATAATGTGCTGTTTACCTGCACCCTCTGCATTTTACCTTGTAGCCAATGTTTCACCCACATCACCACCTCCTGTCCCATCCCCATGTAGTCCAACTTATTTACCAGCCTTCTCTGTGGACAGAGTCAAAGGCTTTGCTAAAGTCCAGGTAGACCACATCCACTGCCCTCCCCCCATTACCTGTTGTCTTGGTAACCCAGTAAAAGAATTTGATTAGGTTAGTTTTTGTTAGACCTCCTCGCCATGAACCCATGTTGATAATGATCCTACTGTCCGCTGATGTCAAGGAATGCTATTATCCTCTGTTTGGGTAATGATTCCATCAATTTTCCCCACTACAGAAATGAGGCTCACTGAGCAGTAGTTTCCTGCTTCCTCCCTGCTATCAGATTTATGAAGTGGGACCACTGTTGACTGCTTACAGTCTTTGGCAACCTTCCTGCTCACAAGTGATTTGGTGAAGAGTTCTGCTAGGTTTGCTGCAAGTTCCTTCCCCAGTTCTTTCAGGATTCTGGTGCACATGCCATCTGGTCCCATGGCCTTGTCCACTTTTAGGTTGTTAAGTGCCTTCAAGACTTGGTCTACTGTGAAGGGGCTTGTATCAACCCCTAGTCCATGGATGCTGTTCCTTCTTAAATACACAACAGAAGTTCCTTTTTAGGACTTCTGCCTTCTCCCAATCCCCCTCTTCTACATTCCCCCCTTCTGCTTGTAGTCTTACTATTCCCTCCTTGGTCTTCCTTTTTCCCCTTATGTACCTAAAAATGGTCTTGTCCCCTCTTTTTACACCTTCCACTTTCCTTGTCTCATTTGGTCTTTAGCCTTCTTTATTAATTTACCAGCCTCATTCAGTTTCTGTTTGTATGATTTCATGTCTTCTTCTGTATTTCTTGCTTTGAATTTCCTTTAGGTAGACTTTTTTCATTCACTATAGTTGCCACCTCTTTGGAGTATCATAGTGGATTTCTTTTCTATTTTGCCTTACTTATTCTTCTGGTGAATTGATCCATGACCTTCTTCATAGTGCTCTTAATGTTTTCCCAGATTTCCTCACACCCTCCCTCATCCCTGGCTTCTAAGATCCCAGCTGGCTGTCTTTCATTTTCTAAAAGTTTGCTTTCCTAAAATCTAGGACCCTAATATTGGAGTGACTAGTGTCCTCTGCTATGATAACATTGAAACTGACAATACAATTGTCGCTATTCCCTAGATGGCACCCTATTTCAATGTCCTTTATCCTGTCACTGTTTGTGAGAATGAGGTCTAGGATGGTTTTGCCTCTTGTTGGCAAATCTGCACGCTGCCTAAGACCTGCTCCATGAAAGGCCATTAAAAAGCCCCTGCTTCTCGTGGATGCTGCCGATTGTGTTTTCCAATGTATGTCAGGCACAAGGTCATGAATGTGGGCTGTAGAAACCGTAGGGTAGAACACAGGCTGGGAAAGGTAACAAATGCAAAGATGGAGGAACAATAAGATCTGGGAGCATTAATCTCAAGCAATCTCACATCCAATGTGCAGTGCAGCAAAGCTATAGGGAAGGCAAATAGGATGTTGGACTACACTGAAAGGGAATTTAACATCGGGAGAAAAGAGAAAATTTTGACCTGTATAGATCACTTTGGAATCCACACCTAAAGAAAGACATAGAAAGAGTGAAGTCAGTGCAGAGGAGGGTTACTAAAATGATACATGGGCAACAAGGTACATTGTAGGAGAAGAGACTGAATAGGCTCAATATGCACTTTCTGGAATTTAAGAAGTAGGGGGGTATTATCAATATGTTTAAATAATGCATGAGTAAATGCAATGAATAAACAAAGTTGGCACTAGTTAACTGTTCACCAACAGTGGCAACAGTAATACCAGGGGTGACAATAGGGAAACGGCATGGAAACATTTAATAAGGATGGCAAAAGTCGTTTTTAACAGAGCGGGGGGATGAAAGTGTAGCACATTGATCAAATATGTTTAGGGGATTCAAAAGGTGTTGGGACATGCACAAGGGACTGGTTAAGGGCAATGGGAAGGATGGGGCATGGAAAGAATTGGTATGGAGCACTAGGATTAACAGAACTACTTCATCTAGGTGGAAAAAGGGTCAGACTGGATGGACCCTGTGTCTTTCTTCTGCTTTCAGTTTTGTTTCTAGGTTTCTAATACATTCACATTATGAACCTAGTTAGTACTTTCAAAAAAAAACATCAACAAATGAACTTTTCAAAAACTAATAGTAGCAACTATATGTATTGATTAGTCATTTATTATAAACTTACTTATAACAGCTGTTCAAAATGTTTTAGTAAATAGCAAATACATACAGCAGAAGATGAACCTAAGGATGCCAGAAATACAATCTTGATATATAACAAAAAAAATGTAACTCCCTGGTGGTTTTGTCCACCCAAAAGGTTCTTGGACCTCAAAGGGTTAGTTATAGCCAGACTGAAGACTCCATGCTGGCTGGACTGGCTAGGCATTTTCATGGAGTGTGGTCTGGCCCTTGTGAATGATGACTCCTTGGGTGTGATTTTTTTACTCCGTTCTAGGAGAGGAGTTGGAGAGAGCTGCATTTTGCAGCTGAAGGAGCAAAGGTCTTACTAGAAGTGGAACCCACCAAGACATACTTATTATGGCAGTGGCCTGTACCATGGTCCTGTGCTGTGGTGCAAACCCATTGTATGCAGGTCCTCAAGTGAAGTTATTTTACTCACAAAGCTAAGTATGCAGCCTCTGTGGTAGAAATGTGATTGTTCTGAATATTGTGAAAATATGTGCTTGGTACCAAGGTGCTTCCCCCCTACAGGGTAGCAGGGAGGATATCCTTTAATGAAAGGAGCGGGTAATTTGGTATAGGACCCTCTGCTCCCTGGGGATCAGGCTTTAAAGAGGCTGAAAGGCAGCATCTGTGGTAACTGGAACCCTAGGTGGTGACTGCCTCCCTCAGCACTTATAAAGTACGTGACAAATCCACACAAGATGAAGCTGTTTAATTAATTTTGATTAGGTCCCTCTATACCATTGGGTGAATTCTTGGGAGATGGAGACAGGACATAGCTGTGGCAACTGGGATCCACAAGTTGTGATGACATCTCTAGCCATATCTAATTAGTGGAGCTATCCCAATGGGTCCTTTACCCATGGGAATGAAGCCTGGAGTAAGTGGACATTATGTAGGCTTTAATGACTCTAAGTTGGCTTTTGTAGTTTCAAATAGAGATGGACAAACAGTACCAGTACCAGATGGGGCTATGGTGGACTATCCCATGGAAGGCAGCAGTGAACTGGGTGTGGAGTCTAGGATCTGGTTGGAAGACTGGAATCCCTTGGTAAATTATAAGCCGAATGCCCATTAGCCTCCTTTATATTTCATGCTTGATGCTGTTTGAATCGTCAGCCTGGAGTTTAAGGTTTGGATCTAACTCTTGATGGGACCTGCATTGTTTTTCTGTTATGAAATCTATAGCTACCACTAATGTTCTTGTGCTACAATGTTGTGCTTAGCCCCAGAAGTTATGAGGATGCCCATAATAGGATCAGTGCCCTGGTAAAGTTTCTCACTGAGTGGGACAATGAAGTTCATAAAAAACATTCCTCTCTATAATAACTGAAGTACCTGAAACCCTTCTGGTTGGGACTTACAATTTCTTCCCCTTCTTAGTATATGTTTGTGAGCTTTACTTTCATTAAAAGGGATTCTATTGGACTTTACACTTGATTTTGACCTTTAGGTACTAGTTACCAAGTGTTTATCTACTACACAGTTTTTTTGCAACATTCAGCAGTCCTGAAGATGTCCATGTATGCAGAAGAGTACATACACACAAAGGCAGTGTACTACATAAGCAACTATATCCAATAGTGGGTGGCACTATTGGGCAATACCAGACTGCCCAGGGGTGTAATGAGGCCCGACACCACAGGAGGAGGGCCTTATAGCCCATGGAAGGTCTGTTATTGCCCATACCACCCACCCTGGAGGATATTATTGCACTTAGAAATGGGCCACCTCTGGCATTTTTAGGTGGAATTTCAAAAAATTAAAAATTGAAATAATAGAGTAATAATGAAGTTTAAGTGTGTTTCTTATAAAGTAGTTCCTCCATTTATGTGCTGTTCCATCTCCTGTTCCCCCCAATCAATTCTCTTCTACTTCACCCCATCCCCACAGCACCACCACCACAAGATATGGAGTTTCTTGCACAGTTCACCCTTCCCCAAGCAGTCTATTGACATCATTGTTGCACTAACAAAAAAAAAGTTTTGTGCTGTTCCTCCAAGACTTTTCTTTTGTCACTCATAAGATAAAGCATACAGTATGAGCAGTTGGAAAACAAGTTAATAAAGTGAGAACAGGTCAGTGGAGAATGAGTGAGGAGCAGAAGAACAAGGTGTATACTAATTAGTAAGCAGGTAAATTGAGTATGTTTGCCGTGTTTGTTTTTATTTTTTTTTAATAAAAGCATCTTACTGTTGGAGATTGATGAGCAGTGCAGAAGGGCCAGTATATGTCTACAAAAAGGAAGTGTTGGAATCATATCAGTAAAACAGAAAAGAAAGCAGTAAGAGGAGCCTAAATTGTATTACAAATGTAAAAGGTTTATGTCTGATTTTTTGATTGAAGGATGTTGCACTTGCACTATTATGCAGACTTTTTCCACTTGTTATGTTTGCTTGCACATATGTGCAAGAAACATAGTGCCATCATCCGAGTTTTCAGAGGTGTAGCAGCCCTCTTCCAATTCAGTCAGTGTGTTTGCAGGTGCGGTGCAGTTCTCTAATCAACGCTGCAGCTGTCTATGACAGCAGTTGAAAATGCAGTGCCATACAGTTGAAAGAGAGAGCTCCGCTTCAGTGAGTAGAGCGTCCCCCCCGTACACACGCACGCATAATGCATGCTCATGTGCTCCCCCCCCGCACACACTCTGTATGGCTGATGGGGGTGCCCAATCCCCAGTCGGCTCCAGGTCTCCCCAAATAGCCTTCCAGCTGCCACGCTGGGAGCCCACCCCAGTGTGGCAAACGTCCCACATCATCAGCTTTCCCAGTACCTCGCAGGGAGCCCACCCCAGCGTGTCAAAAATGGTTATGGCCGATGGGTGTGACCAATCCCCCGTCAGCTCCACTGCCGCCCCAAACAGCTGTCCAGCTGCCACACTGGGAGCCCACCCCAGTGTGGCAAACGTCCCACATCGTTCAATAAAAAAAAAACCTGTAAAGAAAAAAATGTTCCCTCGGCGGTCACCTTGCCCACCCTCTGCACACCCTACCTCCCCACACACCCACCTCACCCCATACTTACCTCTGAAGCTCGGCGGGATGATCTTCAGTGGACCAGGAACACGTCTGCACTCTTCAAAGCTGATCGTGAACTGAGGAAATGCCGGTAAGCTGTATAATGCAATAAATAGGGTTTTTCCAACTTTAATGCATATCTCAGGCATTTGTTGGAATTTTTGCACCACATTTTCAAGATGGGGTTTTTGGGACCCCTCCCTCATGAATTCTCTCACTGTCATGGCATTAATCGGCCCTGAAGGGTGATTTCACAGTCACTGTGTGAAATCACCTTTTGGGACTGATTAATGAAATGACAGTGCCAGTGTTTGTAAGGTGGTCTCTCAAAAAGCCTATGTTGCAAATTTGGTGAAAAAATTCCTAAAAATGACTGTTTAACAAGTGTGCATTACGCAGTTCCTACGCATGCTCATAAGTTCACAAATTTTTAATATTTGCACTCTGAATTTTCAACATTGCCATTTTACCACACCTCCTTATGAGCAGTACAGCTGTCATTTTTCACATGTCGCCCAATATGTGTGTCTGCACATGTAGCACACAATGGCACACTCGGTGTGTGAAATCAATGTATGGGACAATTAAGAAAATCACAGTGACACTGTTCATGAGCAGAGGTCTTAAAATGGCTATGTTGAAAATTTGGTGAAAAAATTCCTAAAAATGACTGTTTTACGAGCGTGTGTTGTGCAGTTCCTACGCACACCCATAAGTTCATGAATTTTTAATATTTGCACTCCAGATTTTCAACATTGCCATTTTACCACACCTCCTTATGAGCAGTTCAGCTGTCATTTTTCACTTCACCCAAAATGTGTTTCCCTGCATGTAGCATACAAAGGCACAGTCGGTGTGTGCAATCAATGTTTGAGACTGATTAAGAAAATCACAGTGACACTGTTCATGAGCAGAGGTCTTAAAATGGCTATGTTGAAAATTTGGTGAAAAAATTCCCAAAAATGACTGTTTTAGGAGCACATGTTGCACAGTTCCTACGCACACTCACAAGTTTGCGTATTTTTAATATTTGCATGCCAGATTTTCAACATTGCCATTTTATTACACTTCCTTATGAGCAGTACAGCTACCATTTTTCACATCTTGCCCAAAATGTGTTTCCACACATGTAGCGCACAATGGTGCAGTCGGTGTGCAAAAGCAATGTTTGGGACAGATTAAGAAAATCACAGTGACACTGTTCATGAGCAGAGGTCTTAAAATGGCTATGTTGAAAATTTGGTTACAAAGGTCCATAAAATGACTGCATTACAAGTGAGCATTGCGCAGTTTCCACGCATCCTCATAAGTTCATGAATTTGTTATATTTTTAGTCCAGATTTTCACCAGTGGCATTTTTCCACACTTCCTTATGAACAGTACAGCTGTCATTTTTCACAACATGGCCGAAATGTGTTTTCACACTTTCAGCGCAGAAATGCATGGTCGCTGTGGGAAATCATTGTTCGGGACAGATAAAGAAAATCACAGTGACACTGTTCATGATCGTAGGTCCCAAAATGCCTGTGTTGACAATCTGCTGTAAAAAATCCTGAAACTAATTACATTACGGGTGTGCGTTGCACAATTTCTATGCACGCTCGTGACTTCACCAGTTTTTTAAATATTTTCACTGCAGATTTTCAACATTGCCATTTTTTACATCTCCCCATGAACAGTACAGCTGTCATTTTTCACATCCTGTTCGGAATGTGTTTTTTGCACCTGTGGTGCTAAATGCCATAGTCACTGTGCAAAAGCATCTTTCGGCTAACAAACTGATATTGTCACTGTTCATGAGGTGGGGGTCACAAAAAAAACATGTTGAAAATTTGGAGTGAAAATACCAACAAATTCCTGAGGCATTAAGGTTTCTGACCATAACACCCCACCCTGTAGAGAATGACAGGCATCAGGGGTGTGACTTGGGATTCTCGCCTGTAATGCTCATACCATTCCACACCCTGCAGCCAGTGAGAGGCATCAAGGTGTACCTTGGACTCTTCAGCCCCAAAGTTCACCCCATTCTCCTATACCGCACCCATCTCACTGTATTTCCTGATGGAATGAGGTGTGCGTAAGGGCCAAAGACCCCAAGGCACACAGTGACACTTGCCGGTGTCTGCAGTGTAGGGTGTGTTGAAATGGCATGGCAGTTATGCCTGAAGACCCAAAGACACATCCCAATGCCTGTCAGTCTCGGCAGGGTGGTGGTGGGGTTTGCTTCAGCTCAATACTTCACTGCCATTCCTATTATGCAGCTCTGTAACTCCTACACTACCAATACCAATGCCAGCAAGCAAACATTCGGCATTGACAAATGCTTTTTTATATGTGTTTCTGTGAGGTGCCAAGTGTTTGGCAAGCAGCAGTTGTGTTATTTCTAGTATGGAGAGGTGCATGCTACAGTTTTGAAAAATGCCTTGCCTACTGTGGTTATGTGAAACTGATCAGAGTGATGGCTTGCTTTTCATTTTAAAATGTCTGGTTACTTTTTCTTTCATTTGAGATAATGTGAAGTGAGCCCAGTGGAGGTTGGCATGTGGGTTTGTGTGGCAGCTGGAACTAGATTAGGAAGTATTGGGGGGCAGTATCTCTCACTAAGCAAGAGAAAAAAATGGTGGTAATTTCAAATCAATTTGGGTGTTTTTGGCCAATGAGTAAGCAGGGTGGGCACATGGATACTTCAATGGGTGAAAGGGCACATGAGCTGGTACTTTTTTTTTCGTAGTCGTCTATGTAAAGCTAATGTACCCACCTGGCAGGGATACCAGCTAATCACAGACAAGGAAATAAAAAGCCCATTTTCTAAATTCTCCTAAATGATTATGATGAGGCATGTTCCAGCCACTGGAATGTATGACTACAGTAGTTCACACCATGGGCAAGGACCCTACATGTATACCTTAATGTAATGATAGCCAGAAAGCCCTTTTGGCTGGATAACTAGAACTGGTGGGAACTTGGTGGACTGTGCCACTCCTCCACTCTGATGCTGCATTTATGTCTGCATCTCTGTGCTGTTCCTGATGGACTACTGAGTACAGGTGGAAGATGCCCAGATGTTAGTTTGCACTAAGATAGACCCAACTGTATATTGCATACTGCTTAATATGTGACAGCTGATTTCTATTGCTTTTCCAGCTTTAAACTACTTACTTCCACCTCCCTTATTCTTCCCAGCGATGGCAGGTACAATCAGACTCCTTGGGGCAGGGGATCCATTGACAAAGTAGGCCTGTCATTGACTGGAGAACCTGGTACACTTTGGGGGAAGGGGCAGATCGGCAAAATGACTGTGGTGTCACTCCACCCCAAACAGCTCTGTAATGCTCACCTTATTTTTACCAATGTAACTAACTAAGGCATACATTTTAAAAGAGATGGGTGGTGCATCTCTGAAACAAAGGTAGGTGAGCTGCCCATCTCAAAAGTAGCTCCAAACTCCCATATTCAAAGGAGGGAGATGGGTCTTCCAAATCGAGATGGGCTGCTGCTCAAAGTTAATGTATGCAGCCCAAGTTGAGGGGGCATGCCCATGAATATCCCACACATTGGGATATTCAGTGGAGATGGGCTGCCTGAGCGCAGAAGATGAGCAGCGCAAGGTTAGGCATGTAAAAAACATACCTAACTCTTGGCTACCCACAGAACCTATCCGATGGCTCTTGGATGCACTTAATACTGATGGGCCAGAATAGGGAGATTGTATACTGGTAACACTTGATATTAAAAGTCTCTACACAAGCATATCATGTGGAGATGGAAGTGAATCTTTGAAACACTTTCTATCAGCTAAATCTATTGGGGCAGCACATATAGATTTTATTTTTAAACTAACTCAGACAGTATTAGAAAATAACTATTTTGGTTTTGAGGATGATTGTTTTCTGCAAAAAATGGCCACAGCTGTGGGTGCAACATTTGCTCCCACATATGCCAGTCTCTATATGGTCCATTTTGAGCAAAAATATATACAATCAGAATCTAATAACTACAAATACAATTTAGTTTTGTATAAAAGATTTATTGATGATATACTTGTTATTTGGAATGGTAATATAACTGATCTTTTGTCTTTTTATAATTATTTAGAAACAGCAACAGAAAATGTACCTTTTACTTTATCATATGACTTATAACAGATCCCCTATATAGATTTAATGATAGTGAAAGAAAATGGAAAATTGATCACAGATCTATATCATAAAGATATTGCAAGGAACACTTTATTACATTCCCCGAGTTTTCACCCATGGAATCTTAAAAACATCATCCCTTATGGACAGATGCTTAGAATCAAAAGAAACAGTGGGACCAGAGAAAGATTTGAAGTCAGTCTGAGAGAACTAACACAAAGATTTGAAAATAGAGGCTGCAAGTCAGACACTTTAGAGTGAGTTAAACTGAAGTGTGCAGAGAGAGATAGACAAGATTTATTGCAAGCTACAGCTCCTGATGCTAAATGTACTGATATTATAACTATGGCAACTCAGTTTTCAGAGAACTTTGGCAGAATTAAAATTGTGATTATGGGAAATTGGAATATTCTGCAAGCAACAGAAACTAGTGCTCGTACAGTACCTTTCGAAATAAACCAATTATCACTGCAAAAAGAACTACCACACTCAGAAATAAAGTAGTTAAAAGTCAACATTGTAAGGAACAACCATTACCAAAGGCATGGCTAAACAGAGATGTAAAAGGATTCTTTACATGTGGCAACTGTACGCATTGCAACAGTGGGATAAAGACTTAAACAATCAAGAGTACATGGAACGATAAAACATATGAGATTAGGCATCTTATTACATGTAATTCTGACTTTGTTATTTATTGTATCTTATGCCCTTGTTCTCTGTATTACATAGGTGAAACCAAACAAGGATTACAGAGCACAAAAGCTGCATTAGAATGAGAGATGAGCAATCCCCTCTGGCTAGACATTTTCATGAAGCACATCACCAAGTCTCGTTTTTAAGATTCGTTGGAGTTGAGAGAGTTTTTCCATTACAGAGAGGCGATAGAGAGTCCCTCCTTTTTAGGAGGGAAGCATGGTGGATTTTCACTTTAAAGACTCACAAGAAGAGATATGAACTTAATGAAAATCTTATATGGACTTCCTTTCAATAATTGAATTATTTTAATATGATTTCTGCTTAGTGACTGTTTTCTAACCATTGTATTCTATAATTCAGAGCTGTCATAACTATTTGTTGTTTGGACATATGTGTTTTGTTGTTTTTTATTCTGTTTGCTGTTTAAATACATATATATGTTTGCTACCCCCTAGTATGTTGGATTTAGATATATTTCTGATCTTTCCCTCTCTATTTCCTTTGCCCCCCTCTATTTCATTTTCCCTTACTCCATTGATATTATATTTTTCCATCCTAATCTTCATTTTTGTTTAATTGCTAGTCATTCAGGGTAATTTTAGACCCCCCTTTTTCCCCTTACATAGTAATGTTTATTTGTTTTTTTCCATGAGTCGCCTGTAGTATATTCTGTCCCCATATAAGCAATACCATTTGCCCCAATACTTAATGTCCTTGTTTAGCACCAGATTGGTAATGTCTCTTTACCCTGGGTATTTTGGATTTGATATTCAGCAGTACATAATTGTGAAGGGGGCCACCTTATTTTGAGGGATTTTCTCACTAAAGGTATTTTTTCTTTTAGGAACCGGGCCACTCAGGGTTCGTCACAGTCTGATGTCTACACATTTCATGTGCTTACCTGACAGCCCGGCCCCTTCTTTTACCTTCAGAAAGCAGGTGTGTGTAGCAGAGATAGTTGGCGTTTACTCGTATGGTGGTCGCATCACAGGCGTTTTGTCTTTAGCATGAAGTCCCCTCTTACTAAGTTACTTTTGAAATGAAGTAAATTACACAGAATACGCTAACCATTTGCAAGATGTATTGATTTAAACGATGTGATGTAAGATATTGCCGCAAAAATGTTTTTCTGCATGTTCCCTTATTTTTTAGAGTAGAAGCAGCGCTTTTGTGGACTGAAACAGTCTGTGAATGGACTTTTTGGAAATGAAAAGGTACAAGGAAGGCTTTACTAAAGTGAATTGTATAATTGTGATAGAACTTAGCTGAAACCAAATTAATTATTTCATCTAATATTCAATTTTTATGTCTTTCTTAACTAAAGTGAGTGCATTTATACAAAGAAAGACATTTTCTCCTGGACCCCCATTCCTCATGTGCTCTTATCTACTTTCAGCTTGCTAAAGACTAGTGGATTTCTAGATACAGTGTGTCCTGCTGTGGAGTTTGATTTATATACATTATTTGTTCAGGTTAGTTCCCCCTGTCTATATTTAAACAAAGATTTATAGTCAATTTTTGAATTTAGAAGGAAGATATATATCTTTTATTAGATGACGTGTGTATTTGTCTGATTTTTTCCAGATTTGAATGTTGTATCTTGGATGAAGTTATTTAAAGGCTTTTTGTCTGATGAAGGAACTTGCTATGTTCTGAAACATTACATATGATAATATTTCTTGAAGCCTTTTAGAAACTTTGGAATTTTCATTTCTTGAAAGACTTAAAAAATTAGAAAACAAAAAAACTAAAAACAAAGACAGATGATTTATTCAACAAAATAAAAGAAATAATCCACATGAAAAAGTATTTTTTGCACTCATTAATTTCAGGGGTTGAGGTGATTTTCTTTGAACCTGTTTTGATTCCATTATTTCATCTACCCGATTATATTTTCTTCCCATACTTTATTTAAAAGGGAACCCTCGGAGATGCTAT